>OZ021682.1:18261632-18339132 GCA_963978505.1 Listrodromus nycthemerus | reverse complement strand
AAACTTCCCACCCGAAGACTACACCGGACAACGTTCCAACACAATTAAAAAAAAAACAAAAAACAAAAAACAAAAAATTGTACATAGTCTCTATACTTCACTGTTCGTCCTCACTCCCGACGGTCACCGAGAAGAAATCTCCCTCGGAGTCTCCGAGTCAGTTCAAAAAAGGTGGCAACTGAACGTAGCTCTGACCGGGAGTTTCCGCTTTGCCGAGGACTTGGTCCTTCATGTGTCGACCCGGTGGCGAATTGTGCATTCCGTAATCGGACTTTTGCTCCTGATGTGGGTAATCGGACTGCTCGTGCTGATACTTCTCCGCCGGGCTGAGTCCTCCGACGTAGTCGAGCTGCTGCTTGTGCTGCTCGTCCTCGGACATGCTTCCGGCGAGATGAGTCGGCGGCGAGTGCGCGGTTACCATCGTCTGATAATCGCCCCGATTGAGGCTCGGCGGTGGACTGTTGTTGGCGCTCATGTAGTCCTGATGAACGCGCATCGTGTTGCCCGACGGCGCCGCGAAGAGTGACGCGTCGTGCTGCGGCAGCATCGTCGCGTACGAGTAAGCCGAGCCGTTGTTGCTCGCTCCTCCGAATGACGTCGAGTAAGGCGAGCTCGACGGATTGAGCAGATTTATGTGTGGCGCCAGATCGTAGGCGGGCGCGTACGCCCAAGCGTCCGGTGGCGCCGTGGCGGCGCTCGACGTAGCGAAGTGATTGAGACTGTTGTTCAACGACGTGAAAGAGCCGGTGAGTCCGGGACTGCCCGATCCGGTCGCCATGTAACCGGCGGTCTTGCGCGGCGGCTCGCGCTTCCGCCATTTCGCTCGTCGATTCTGAAACCACACCTGAACACGTGACTCGTCGAGGGCGAGCTTCAGAGCGAGCTCCTCCCTGGCGAAGACGTCCGGATAAGGCGCGCGCTCGAACGCTCGCTCCAGTTCCTCGAGCTGGTAGGCCGTGAAGGTCGTCCTGCGAATCGAAAAGGTAAAACGTTTTTTCTTCATCCACGGCCGAAAGTACGGACTTTGTGGTTCGATCGCGACGCCCAAAGTCTAACATTTGTGCTTGGGTATGGGCGCGCATGCGCCCTGTTTCAGTGACCAGGAAAAAAACTAGTTATGCACTGAACCGATGTACGAGGCAGCGAAAAAACAAAATTCAATACAGCCGACGAGTGTAACTCGCTACGAACGAATAACCTCAAAATTATTTTTGTGAATTTGAAGTTTCGTGTTCACATTGATAGTTATAATTTGGAAAACTGTCATAAAGATGAGCATAGTCTCATCATCCAGTGATTCGTCGGACGACGAAGAGATTCTTCGAAACTTTGATGCAGAAGCTAACCTCATTGTACCGACACATACATTACCCAAAATATCTGCTGACAAATATTTGTCAAAGTATGAAGCCTACAAAAAATTGTTGGTAGATCACAAAAAATTCATTATCCAGTTCGGATGAGAGTAACTTGATTGTTTTGTTTTGTCCATTCAGATGTATTTGATGCCCGCCCCACCCCGACCAGCCGCACTCGCATCGCTCGTGCCGCCATCGGGGCGGCCATCAAAACATACTGCAGTATTGATTTGTAACGATCGGTGATTTGTCAGTTAACGTACTTTCGGCCGAAAATAAAGAAAAAAAGGTATACTCTGCACGGGCGGAAAGTTTGAGAGCAGGAATCTTAAACTTTCTGCTCTTGTAGAGTAATACACTATTCCAAACTATTCCAAACTAATTCCCACCAAAAATCTCACCTCGTCTTCTTCTTCTTAATCCCGTTATTGTAGGGCTTCTTCTTCGAGTCCTTTTTCGCCGGTTGCGCCTCGCTGCTCACTGCAACAACAACAAAAAAGAACAAATCCATCATCGTCCCTCTCAATTCCACCGATAACGACACTAAAAAAAAAAAATCTAATAAATAGCAATAATTAAATTATAATAATTCACTGCTTCTCCCCTTTCACATTATCAATGTTTCCATACAAAATTAACACCTTCGTAACACAGGTACAACAATAAATAATTAATAATAAAAATAAAAAATAAAAATAGAATAAAAAATAAAAAAATAATAATAAGAAAATAAATAAAATAAGTAAAATAATAATAAAAAAATTAATAAAATAAAAAAATATTAAAAAATGAATGAAAAAAAAGGAAAAAAAAAAAAGAAAAAAAAAAGCGTCTCACCGATGGACATCGAGTTCATTTGATCGTCGGCCTCCCTCTTGATACCTCCGCCAGTCTGCAGACTCTGCTGAAGACCCGTCGCCTCGTCCGGTTCGCGTTTGATGGTCCCCGCGAGCTGGAGGCTCTGCTGAAGAGCCGCGGAAGTCGTCGTCGTCGCGCTCGACGACGACGACGTCGTTACGTCCTGAGCCTGGGACATCGGCCCGTACATTCCGGCGAGCTCGAGGACCTTGAACTCCTTCTGCTGCTGCTGAAGATGATGATGGGCGGTCTGGTGATGAGGCGGTGGACTGTTGGACGCGTCCAGCTTGTGAAGATGGCCGCCGGACGGCATGAGATCGGCCGCGTGATGGCCGCCGTGAAGACCGAGCATCACTTGAATACTGTGAACGCCCTGGCGACCGCCGAAGTCCGAGAAAATCGGGTCGTCGAACGGACCGCCGTCCATTTCCGTCGTCGTCGTCGTCGTCGTCGTCGTCGTCGCGTACTCGCGCGAGGCTCCCACGTCGGCTTCCGGTGCGTTCTCCGGCTCGAACGACGACGACGATGAACTCGTCGCTGGCGTCTCGTAGACGAGGGACGCGGCGGAATAATCCACCGCGTAACTCGCGCACTCCTCGCGGTAGTCGAGGAGTTTGTTGTTTATCGTCGAGACGCGGGGCAGCTCGACGCTGTCGACGAGGACCGGCTGACGCCACGAGTAGTCCGCCAGGCAGGGCAAAGCCGTGTCTTCCAGGTTGGCGAAGATCGCGAGAACCCTGACAATTTCACCACCGGAAACAGACCGGAAGTCACCGTTTTTTGTTTCTTTCTCGTCAACGATTGCGAAGAGTCTCGACGACGACGGTGAGTGGCGATTTTGTTTCGGTGTCGAGGCAGGCGAGAATCTTCTCGGTGGCGATGGAAATTTCACGACCGGAAGCCGACCGGAAGTGACTGCCTTTTTTTTAATTTGTTTTCAACGGTTGCGAAGACTCTCGATCGGGAAGTTCGAAGTCGTCTTCGAATGTCGAGGTCAGTATAATTCGTCCAAGAGCCGCTTTAAAATCCACGACCAGAATTCACTCAAACCGGAAGTGACGTTTTTTTCCCTCACAGTTGGGAAAATCGTCGATCGGGAAGGTCGGAATTGAACGTTTTCAAAACTTGAGGTCAGCAAAGTTCTTCAAAGAACCGCTTTGAAATCCACAACCAAAAATCACTCAAACCGGAAGTGACGTTTATTTTCCTGACAGGTGGAAAAATCGTCGATCACGAAGCTCGAAGTCGAGTTCAAATCTCGAGGTCAGCAAAATTCCTCCAAGAGCCGCTTTAAAATCCACGACCAAGAATCACTCAAACCGGAAGTGACGTTGTTTTTCCGCACAGTTGGAAAAATCGTCGATCGGGAAATTCGAAAACGTCTTCGAAACTCGAGGTCAGTAAAAATCCTCCAAGAGCCGCTTCAAAATCCACGACCAGAATTCACTCAAACCGGAAGTGACGTTTTTTTTCCTCACAGGTGGAAAAATCGTCGATCGGGAAGGTCAGAATCGAAAGTTATCGAAACTCGAGGTCAGCAAGGATCTTCCCGACGGCACTCGAAATCCACGAACGAAGCCAAACCGGAAGTCACTCTCATAAATTTTCAAACGACTCGCGAGGATCCTCGACGAATAAGGTCGGAGTTGAACGTCTTCGGATGTCAAGGTCATCGAATTTCCTCCGATCGGAAAAATCCGTAATCGGCCGTGACCGGAAGTGATCGAAATATCTTCGTCCCTTCAGTCGCGAAAATTGCCGTGTCGCTCCCGAAACGAAATGTCTTCGGGACTCACTTCCGGTGCACTCGGACCCGTCGAAAAACGACCACTTCCTTAAAAAAAAAAAAAAACCAAAAAAAAACCAATATTTTTATCTTCCGGATTTTCACGCGACGTTTTTTGTTGTTGTTGTTTTGTTGTTGTTGTTGTTTTTTTTCTCCAGTCTCGTCGTTGCACTCGGCCAATCGTAAATTTGAAAAACAAAAAAAAAAAAGAAAGGCCACGAAATGGCGCACGACCGATCGGTTCTTCACCGCCGCGAGCCGGAGGACAGTTGGCGGTTCGCGTAATGGAATCTCAACCAATTGCTATCAATTGTTGCCGGTTATGATTAATTTTGATTAGTTTTAAAGCGGAGTTAACGAAGTGAACTAGTTGCGTCGACGACGGGACTTGCGGCTCGACTGGTCGCGATACGAACCGGGCGAAGCGTCGCTTCCCCCGTCGATTTTTCGTCACAGGCCACACCTTGGAACAACCACGAGAGATCGTCGCCGAGTACGACAAACGCTTCGCTCTATACGGCTCCGTCACTCGTCTGAACCGAGCAACTGAGCTAATCGCACAACACTCACACAACATTTATATTTTAACGAGTCACCGGGGTTCCCGCCCACGCACACGAGCCTCGGCCAATCGGCGACCATCGGACGCGTCGACGCGCCACCGGCCGATTCATGCGGGCGAAGACATTTCTTCTCTTTTCCTCTCTCTCTCTCTCTCTGTCTGTCTCTCTTTCGGCGGACGCTCCTCTCGAGTCCTTCGAACCACGCGTGTTGGTTCTCTCGTCCACGGAAACCGAAAGGGGATTCCCCTTGGCGAGCAATCATGCCGGTCCGTGTGAACTGGACCGATTCGCCGATGGTTCTTTGGCGAGGTAGAATTGGGTGTTTTTTTTTTTTTTTTGTGGCTTGTTTTGGAGATTTTTGGGCTGTGCCGAGATTTTTTGGCATTTGAAGGGTCGCTTGGGGTGGTTGGGATTTTTTTTCCCTATAGACAGCGGTTGATTCGTTTGTTGGGTTAGGATTTTTGTTTTTGGCCTCGCTGGTTTTTTTAAATCGGGCTAGGATTTTTTTTTTCGGGCGTTGGTGGATTTTTCTCGATCTCTTCCGGTTCTCCGAAATTCAATTTTCATTCTCCGTCTTTCTCCATGCAATTTCTCAACAGTCCTCGCGACCTCGTCACTTCGAAACCCGAAACCCGACGTTCCCAATCGCCCTCTTCTTCTTTTTCCTCCTCCTCCTCGCCATTTTGTTCCACCGGAAAATCCAACTCGTCTTCCTTCCCCGCCGCCATTTTGATTCACCGCAATTCGCGTCTTTCCTCAAACACATTTTCCATCGATTTCTTCCTCGCCACTCTTCGTGCTTTCCAACATTCCCAATCGTCCACCTCGTCCTCTTCCTCGTCATTTTGTTCCACCGAAAATCCAACTCGTTTTTCTTCCCCGCCGCCATTTTGATTCACCGCAATTCGCGTCTTTCCTCAGACACATTTTCCCCGATTTCTTCCTCGCCACTCTTCGAGCTTTCCAACATTCCCAATCGTCCACCTCGTCTTCTTCCTCCTCGCCATTCCGTTCCACCGGAAGTCACGATCCTCCTCAACATCCCCAATCGTCCATTTCGTCTTCCCAGCCGCCATTTTGATTCACCCGAAGTCTGCGAACCTCCTCGAAGATCCCTCTCCGTATCTCTTCCTCACCGCCACTTCTCCCTCCTCCAAACTTTCTCTCCCTCCGCCTCGCCACTTGTTCCTACCGGAAGTCGCCTCCGCGAAGATTCCCAAATTTCTTCCTCACCATTTTCCTCCCCCCACGACGTACTTCCCAACTCGTCACGACCTCGAGCCCACCGCACCAATCCCAATCCGTCATCTTCCCCAATTTTTTTCCACCCTCGACGCACTTCGCGAAAAAAAAAAAAAAAAAAAAAAAAAACTGAAGAAATGAAGAAAAAGACGAAAAAACAAAATGGAAGATGAACTTCAGTTCGGCAGAGTCGTGACGAAGAAGTGATCCATGTCCGTTGAGCAGCGGTCCGGCACTGATGCGAGCTCTTGAGCGCGGGCTCAATGAAACCAGCAATCGCCAGGAATTGCCTCGAATTGGCCCAATCAAACTACCCCCATTCCGTGTGTGTGCGTTTGTGTGTGTGTGTGTATAAACGCGTCGTATTAACTGCTAATTTCATCACCGTTAATTACCGCGCGCTCTCGTCGCGCTGATTTAACGCCGCTCACGAACCACCGTTTCTTCCTCGTTGCCTCGTTGCATTTCCTGATCGGCCGGGCCGAGAACCCTCCGCGGTAGCTTCGACGCACCGTCGACGGAAGAAATCCGCGACGGCGAGACGGTGATTCGCGTCGTGGACGTCGACACGAAAATTCGAACGACGGATGCAAGTTGGACGAAGTTGGTTTTTTTTTTTTTTTTTTTTTTCCCCAATATTTCACCATCAATTATCCAGTTCACTTTGATTCGAATGGTAACAAAAAAAAATTACGAAAGTAAATAGTGAAAAAAAAAAACCAAAAAATCGTAAACAAATAATTTGCAAAAAAAAAAAAAAAATGCCACAGCCTTAAATTTCTCTAATTCGTGGACCAATTTTCCAATATTTCACCATCAATTCCCCAGCTCACTTTAATTCGAATAAAAAAAAAAATTACAAAAGCAAATAGTGAAAAAAAAAAAAAATCGTAAGCACATTAAAAAAAAAAACAAAATGCCCCAGCCTTAAATTGCTCCAATTCGAGGACCAATTTTCCAATATTTCACCATCAATTCCCCAGCTCACTTTAATTCGAATAGTAAAAAAAAAAAAAAAATTACAAAACAAAATAGAGAAAAAAAAAAAATCGCAAACAAATAATAAAAAAAAAAAAAAAAATTCTTAATCTTCCGAGTGTCTTCGGCGGATTTCCGGTTTCCCGAAGTTCCCCTCGGCTCGAGCACCACGACGGAATTCGACTCGGGGTGCCGGAGAGCTCGCGATAAGCGCGTACAGGACCCGCACAAGCGATGTGCCGCGGCCAACGGCCCGGAGAAGTCGCCAACTCAACTGGCCTAAATGGGTTTAACTCGATGTGATTTTGCCGGCGAACCACTAAATTGAACGAATACGAACTAAACCGAGCTCAACTGACTTAATCGTATCACATTACTGGCGTTATTAGCCGAGCGACGATATAAGTGAAGGTCCGGTGATGGCGGACTGCAGTATCGGGTCGCCTCCTGCACTGACCCGCGCTCGGTCCCATCGATTATCGAAAAAAAAAAATAAATAAAAAAAAAATTGAAAAAAAAAAAAAATTCAAAAATCCAACGCTTTCGACCGCTCGGTGATTTATTTCGAGCTACCGCGTGCGATCGAGTCCCACGTGGAGACTCAAAGACCCAAAAGTGCGCGTAGAAAATTTTTTTTTTTTTAATAAATAAATAAAAAAATGAAAAAAAAAAAAAAAAATCCAACGCTTTCGACCGCTCGGTAATTTATTTCGAGCTACCGCGTGCGATCGAGTCCCACGTGGAGACTCAAAGACCCAAAAGTGCGCGTAGCAAAAAAATAAAAAAATTTAAAAATGAAAATAAAGAAAAAAATTCTTTAATAATAAAAATAAAAAATTCAACGCTTTCGACCGCTCGTTCATTTATTTCGAGCTCCCGCGTGCGATCGAGTACCACGTGGAGACTCAAAGACCCAAAAGTGCGCGTGGCAAAAAAATTTTTAAATAAAAAAAAATAAAAAAATAAAATAAAAATGAGAAAAAAATAAAAATAAAAAAAAATTAAAATAGAGAAAAAATTAAAATAGAGAAAAAAAACAATAACGACAAACGCTCGAAATAAAAAGAGGAATAATTTTCGAGCATCAACATTTTTGTGAGGAGATTCGAGAGAAAAAGAAGAAAAAACGTTTCGAGTTCGCGCTTAAGTGGGATTTGTTTTGTTTTGTTTTTTTTTCTGTCTGAAGAATATTTCTTTTTTTTTCTTTTTTTTTTTATTAGTAATCGTTTTTTTTTTCTTTTTTTTCTTTTTTTTTTCTTTTTTTTTTTATTGGTAATGGTTTTTTTTGTATCATTTTGAAAAAATAAAGTTCGAAGAGGTTGGAGTTCGAGTTGAGGGTTTTTTTTTCCGCGTCGAGTGAAATTTTGGAGGAAAGAAAATGTGGTTGTTCGGTGTTCGAGTCTTCGCGACTCCCACCGATGGAACGAGAGAGGGAGAAATCCGTCGAGGCTCACCTGACTCCTCCCAGCGCTTCCCCACTCTCGTCCATCACCTCATGCGCCGAAGATTTTTGTCCGTCCGGTCCGTGGATTTTAATTCGTCGTTCGTGAATCATCGACAAATTTTTTTTTTTTTTTTTCACCGAGTCACGACGTTACGTCAATTTCGTATTAATATATTTTTTTTTTCTTTTTTTTTTCTTAATTTATAATTTTTTTTTTCCTTAATTTATAATTTTTTTTTTTTCTTAATTTATTATTTTTTATTTTTTTTTCTCAATTTATAATTCTTATTATTTTTGTGAATATCGTTCGAATCGTTCTCGTTCCGGTCGAATTTTTTTTTCTTCGCCGAGTGGCCATCAAATATTTTTCTCGATTTTCCTCATCTCCAGCTCGTCCAAGTTACGTCAATTTCGGATTAATATTTGTTTTTTCTTTTTTTTTCTTAATTTATAATTTTTTTTCTTAATTTATAATTTTTTTTCTTAATTTATAGTTTTTTTTTCTTAAGTTGTAATTTTTTATTTTATTTTATTCTTAATTTATAATTCTTATTATTTTTCCGGTTGAATTTTTTTTTCTTCGTCGAGTGGCCATAAAATATTTTTCCCGAATTTCCTCGTCTCCGGCTCGTCCAAGTTACCTCGATTCCACATTAAATTATTTTTCCCCCAAATTTTTATCATTTTAATCATTCCCTCGAATTTCCTTCCAACGATTCTCGTTCCGGTTGATTTTTTTTGTCATTTTTTTCATCGACAATATTTTACAGAGCCGAGTGCGACGATAAATTGTCCGGCAACGTTCGAGTCCGACAGTTCTCCGGGGAAAAATCATCTCCGGCAAGCCTCGACTCTCGCTTTCGTCTCTCGGTCTTTAATTTCCGACGGAGTTTCGTTTCGCAGCGAGACCGCAGTGTGTTTTCTTCCCGCGATAAAAGTCGTCCAGCAGCGAGAGCCGGCGGCTCGTCGAGGATCGCAGCGCAGCAGCGACAGCCTCGCCAATTGAGCCCAGTTAACGTCAATTGATCCAAATTGGCTCGATTGAAGATAATTGCGCGAAGGCGACGGGGAACCTCCGCCGTTATCGTATCCACGTCTCTTTTATTCCCGACGACTCGTGTGGTATCGCCCTCGAGCAACAAAGTTCTCAGGCTTTTTCTCTCGTACGCTCTGCCCTGTGTCGAACCAAAGTTGCACTCGTTCTCGTGCAACGAAAAATTCCTACGAATACAGTGAATAATGGGAGGGGGGGCAAAATGGACCGGCGCTCTCGCGGACAAAAAATAGTTTCTCGTGGATTTTTTTTCTTGGATTCACGACGTCTAAAAATAATAATAAAAATCGAGATAATTTTGTTTTTTTTTTTGAATATTAAGACTTTTTCCGATGGACTTTGTTGTTGTTTTTTGTTGTTGTTTTTTTTTGTTTTTTTTTTTTTCGTTTTTTTTTTTTCTTCCACGTTTGGCACGAGTAATAATAGTAATGATGAAAAATAGACGATGGATCGGGGAGTTTTTCTCTGTCGGGCCCGTATTATCCGGAACGATTCTCATCCACCGTGTACGTCCCGCACCGAGAGTCGCCTCTCTCGGGTCGAAGTTCGCCACCGCATCGCGTTCTCATGGCGTTTCTGCTGGCGTGAGACCACGTGAAAATTCGTCCGTGCATCCCGACCCACGAGTGTTGTTTGTGTTTCTCGATCGAGCAGTGGTGTGCGAGTTATCGCGCGGCGGCTCCTCCATGGGGATGAGTGGGTCCACCCTTGCGCGGCACACGTCGCTCGCACTGAAGTCTCACCATTGTATTCCTCCACCTCGCCCTCGGACCTGTTGAATTCGACCGGGCGACACCGCGAGAGCCCCGACGGTGATATTCCCCTCGAATGGATTTGTGAACAGAGTCGTTCTGTCCACAGAAAATATTACCGGCCATGTCGGAAGGAAGAGAAGAAGATATCTTCACCCCTCAAAAATAAACATAATAAATGTCGTGATTCTCATTTTTTACATTTTTTGCTATTATCAAACACACGCATTTCGAGTATTATGAATTATACATTGCACGTTACACGTTACACGTTTTACACGTTTTACACGTTTTACACGTTTTACACGTTTTACACGTTTTACACGTTTTACACGTTTTACACGTTTTACACGTTTTACACGTTTTACACGTTTTACACGTTTTACACGTTTTACACGTTTTACACGTTTTACACGTTTTACACGTTTTACACGTTTTACACGTTTTACACGTTTTACACGTTTTACACGTTTTACACGTTTTACACGTTTTACACGTTTTACACGTTTTACACGTTTTACACGTTTTACACGTTTTACACGTTTTACACGTTTTACACGTTTTACACGTTTTACACGTTTTACACGTTTTACACGTTACACGTTACGCGTTACGCGTTACGCGTTACGCGTTACACGTTACACGTTTCATGTTACACGTTTCATGTTACACGTTTCATGTTACACGTTTCATGTTACACGTTTCATGTTACACGTTTCACGTTACACGTTACGCGTTACACGCTACTCGTTACACGTTACACGTTTTACACGTTACACGTTTTACATGTTACACGTTTCATGTCACACGTTTCATGTTACACGTTTCACGTTTCATGTCACACGTTTCATGTTACACGTTTCACGTTACGCGTTACACGTTACTCGTTACACGTTACACGTTACACGTTACACGTTACACGTTACACGTTACACGTTACACGTTTCATGTTATACGTTTCATGTTACACGTTTCATGTTACACGTTTCACGTTACACGTTACGCGTTACACGTTACGCGTTACACGCTACTCGTTTTACACGTTACACGTTTTACATGTTACACGTTTCATGTCACACGTTTCATGTTACACGTTTCACGTTACGCGTTACACGTTACACGTTACACGTTACATGTTACATGTTACATGTTACATGTTGGATGTTGGATGTTGGATGTTACATGTGTTGTTAAGTACGTGAAATGACACGTGACAGAATCGAGTCGATTCGTCTTACGCACGACTATCGAAGTTAATGGAGCCGAAAGAGTTTTCCGGAAGTAGTACCGAGCGAAATTGGATGAATGCGCATGACTCGAACGTTAAACGCTCCGATTACTCGAGACATATAGATGCGACGTTCGTGCGCGTAGCTGACGTTCGCGCGCGTAGCTGACGTACATATATCGTTCGGGTTTTTTAATTCCGTCGCGCGGACTATACGGACGGTGAAACGAGATGAATCCGTTGAGCCGCGAGGGTCGCTCGCACCGACGAGCGCGCTCGCGTGCACCGGGCGATCCTCGGCGTCGTGACGTAGCATCCTGATTAACTCGCCGGATCGACATCCGTCGGGGGACTTCTGGCGCTGGCACGTTAACGTGCAGGGTTGTCGCGTCAGCGATCGCCACTGCGCAGTTGGGAATTAAAAAAAAAAAACACACACACGCACACACACACACACACACACAAAAAAATAACAATTTTTTATTACTCCATACTTCCCATTGGCGATTTGCCACGGTGAAATTCTTACGTCCGATTGCGTAAGTAATCGGGTGCGAGGTGAAATAAATTTTTTTTTTTTTTTTTTTACCAACTGCCATTGAGAGATGACCATTTTGCCCCACCGGTTCACAATTTTTTTTACCGTCGCAAACGTGGGATTTCGGATGTTCGATATTCGTCGAACAAACAAATAAATTCGTTCGATAAAACACATAGAACATAATTGTATTCGATATTTTGTTTATAACAATGCGTAATTCATTAATTATCAAGTAATTATTCGTAATCGATGACACGTTTACTTAAGATTTCAATCGGAAAGCATTTTTCGATGAAAAAAATAAAACGTCTAAAAAATGCCTATATATATATATATATATATAGGCATTTTTTAGACTTTTTTTTTTTCATCGAAAAATGCTCTCCGATATATATATATATATATATTTATAATAGAACGAGCTATCAGACGAATTGCAATAAATGAGTTTCTCACATGGCCTCGTCCATTACTGCCCACATAATTCGTGAGAACTCGTCGTTTCTACGATATAGAAATATATATATATATATATATATATATATATATATATAGACGGTGTAATATTTAATCGTCGTGGAATTGAGTTTCTCATGCGACCGTAAGTTTCCAAGGCTTTTTCGGGGGTGAATCGCGCGGTCTGAATATCCCGCATGAGTTCCTCTCTCGTCGACCGTCACCGTGGCTCGACCGAATGCTGCGGGTGGTTTTCGACCGAGCCAGCGCATTATTGTCCTCGCACAAGTAATCTCCAAATCTCACGGTACACGGGCGATTCCCGTCTCTTTTATTCGACGAAAATATGAAAGACACCCCCATGCCACGATACACGAATTACAGTGAAATACAGTGAGAAAAAAAAAACAAACAAACAAACAAACGAAATAAGGAAAAGAATTACACGATCGTTGACCGTCGAGGCTCGTCCTGGAAAACGGACCGGCAGAATTCGTGACAAGTCTCTTTTTCCTTCGATGACCGAGCGTCGTACAGCGAGAAAAAAAAATAATATTAAATCAACGGAAAAAAAAAAAAAGCAATGCGGGAGATCTTTAAGCGCGATTTGAGGTTATCAAATGAAAATGGAATATTTTTCAGTGCGACGGAACGCATGTCGTGAATTATGATTTTTTTTTCTCGACAGATTCCATGGTCCGAGAAGGGATTGGGGTTTTTTTTTTTTTTTTTTTAGATCGATGTGTCGTTTCCCGTGTCTGAAAATATTTCGAGCACTCGACAGGCGCTTCGGTCTCGTGTCCCGTATTACTGCCATATGTTTTCCGATTGGATTGTGCTGGCCGAAAATTATCACCGACAGGCGTTGCCCGTATAGAACAATACACGTATCACGGACCGTCGTTGCCCGGCGAAGCGTTTCTACGAAAAATAAAATCCACGAGACATTGACGAATATTTTAATTGAATAAAATTTTTACGAATTTATCATCGCTACGGTAGGACTTGTATTTATAAAATTAAGTCTTCGATTGAAATTTCGGCATGTAAATGCAAAAAAAAAAAAATTTTACTTCGACAATCACTTCTAACCTCAATTTCGAACTTACGTCTTGAAATTGGATTCTTCGTTCCAAATATTTCGTGAAATTAATCAATGATAGAAATAAAGATTTTTCGTGAAATTTTGTAATAAAAGTATTTGACGAATTAAATAAAGTTTATTTTACGTTATCTGAGTATTTTATTGTTTTTCGGTCTCTTATGGTAAGTTACATTTTTATATTTAATTATCCTCGTCTTCGCCTGTACGATAAAAAGGTGAAGCATGCTGAACGGTTGAGAATTTTATTTTCGAGAAAAGGTAAGTTAGAATTCTCCGTTGCCAAACTCCATCGCGCTTGAATTTTCCTCGCACGGCGCACCCGCACAAATTGAAGCTATACCATATTTACCATCTGCCGGTAACGCGTTAAACTTCATCCTCGCGGTCGGTAAAATTTTGCAGAGCTCTTTAAATCCCCGGAAAATAAATTCCGTCGTGGACGACCGAAACTCCCCGTGCAATCGTGCACGGCGTGTTGCCAACTTTATTGCGTTCGCCACTTCTTCATCCACGAAGTTATTAAATTTTTTTTAAAATAAATAATTAATTTTGAACAATTCTCAACGTCCTTCTTCCTTGAAAAAAAAAATATCGATATAGAAATCAATTTGTATTTAAAAAATGAATAAAAATATATATATTTAAAAAAAATCGTATTGTTAAAAAAAATAAATAAATAATTAATTTTGAACAATTCTCGACGTCCTTCTTCCTTGAAAAAAAAAATATCGATATAGAAATCAATTTATATTTAAAAAATGAATAAAATTTTTTCTTTTCTTAAAATTTTTTTTTTTTAATTAAAAATTAAATTTTTTTTTTAAATCGTATTGGTAATTAAAAAAATTAGAATTTCAATTTAATTTAATTTGAAGCCGCTCCACACTCGTTCGTCTTATTTTCACGTATGAAAAATTAATTACCGTTGGAAAAAAATTGACGGACCGAGTCTGGCCAGGAGCTTCGGCGAAATGGCTTTCTCACATTCGACGTCCTACGAAGTTCTTCGCTCTGTCGCTGCCCTCGAATTATTTGAAATCTCCCTCAGCCGATCTCCGATGCTCCCCCGCCGACTTGGGTCTGCTCCGATATCCGCGGATCTTGTAATAATAATACGTCAGAGTGTGTCGCAAAACGTGGAGAGAATGCGGTTCTGGCAAGCTTCCAAAAAAAAAAAAAAAAAAAAAAAACGTGAAAGGGGTATCTCGATGTCCCAGAATCAGCTTTACGTGTCCAAGTGTGTCTATAGCTGCGTACGTAATACGTCGATAGATAAGTGGATTCACTTTGCATGTAATAAAGTGTGCCTTGCAGAAGGGCGAATTTTTGTTTTTTGTATTTTAAAAAAATTCGCAATAAAAAAGTGTAAAAAAAATGGAAAAAAAAAAAAACAAAAGAAAAAAACAAAAAAATTAAGAAATAAATTTATTGGCTTGTTTATCTTCGGGTGTGCGCGTGAGACGTTGATAGATGAGTTAATGCACTTTGTATTTAATAAAGTGTGCCTTGCAGAAGGGCGAATGTTTTTTTTTGTATTTTAAAAAAATTCGCAATAAAAAAGTGTAAAAAAAATTGAAAAAAAAAACCAAAAAAAAAACAAAAAAATGAAGAAATAAATTTATTGGCTTGTTTATCTTCGGGTGTGCGCGTGAGACGTTGATAGATGAGTTAATGCACTTTGTATTTAATAGAGTGTGTCTTGCAGAAGGGCGAATTTTTTTTTTTTTGTATTTTAAAAAAATTCGCAATAAAAAAGTGTAAAAAAAATTGGAAAAAAAAAAAAAAAAAAAATGAAGAAATAAATTTATTGGCTCGTTTATCTTCAGGTGTGCTCGTGAGACGTTGATAGATGAGTTAATCCACTTTGTATGTAATAAAGTGTGCCTTGCAGAAGGGCGAATTTTTTTTTTGTATTTAAAAAAATTCGCAATAAAAAAACGTTAAAAAATTGAAAAAAAAAATGAAGAAATAAATTTATTAGCTTGTTTATCTTCGGGTGTGTTCGTGCGACGTTGACAGATGAGTTAATCCACTTTGTATCCGACAAAGTGTGCCTTGCACAAGGGCGCATTATTTTTTTTTGATTAAAAAAATTAGCACCAAAAATATAAAAAAATAAAAAATAAAAAAAAAATCAACAAACAAATCCATCAGCTTTTTTTATTTTCACCTGCAATAGAAGCGTCGTCAAAAGTACGGAAACTAAAATCGAAGAAAAGCACAAGGAAAAAGTGGCAAAATAGAAGAAACACAACAATTAGCTTCTTCATCTTTCACGAGCTTTTCCACTTTCGCGGCCGACGGGGAGCGCTTTCATTTCGAATACCAATCGATAGGAGAGTCTGGTCGCCCGCTCGGCGCCAAAACGTACACCCCGGAATTTTTACAACCGTAATGCGTGAGTCGCCAACATCGTCCGGACACATTTTCACAATCCGCAACCCGCCCCTTGAATTTTCACGCGAAATTCCCTCTCAAAATTAACCTCAAAAAAAAAACAACAAAAAAAAAATAGCAAAAAAAAAAATAAGAAAATAATCTGTGCAAGCGATGAAACGTGTGAGCGGTCAAGGGGAGAAAAAGGTCCCGTGTAAGCGATATAGTTCAAAGTTGATCGTGCGTACATGCTCGGAGGGTGAAGATCGCTTACCCCGACCCAGAAAACACCGACTCCCATCGATGCCCTTCTATATTCCCTTATTTAACTATACATATACGCACACACACACACACACACACACACACACACATGTATATACATACACAAATACATACGTATATGTACATTTATACATGTGTGTAAATATAGAACTTAATATACGGCCTTGCAGGAAACAGCTCACATATATATGTATATATATGTATATACACACACACAAATATACATGTGTTCAAGTATACAAGTAAATATACAGCCTTGCAGGCGACTGCTCACACGCACGCACACACACACGTGCGCACGCACACGAACACACACACACACACACACACACACACACACACACACACACACACACACACACACACACACACACACACACACACACACACACACACACACACACACACACACACACACACACACACACACACACACACACACACGAACACACACACACAAATCCACACACGCACGCACACACGCACACACGCACGCACACACGCACGCACGCACGCACGCACACACGCACGCACGCACGCGCGCGCGCGCGCGCACACACACACACACACGCACACGCACGCGCACGCGCGCACACACACGCACGCACACACACACACACACACAACCACCCACGCGCACGCACACGCACGCACGCACACACACACACACACGCACGCACGCACGCACGCACGCACGCACGCACGCACGCACGCACGCACGCGCGCACATTAAGTTGTATATTATAATTTTGGAAGACGAGATAATCTGTGAGAAAAATAGTGACTCGGATGTTCTCGACAGGACTAGTACATCTCTATATGTTAGTTGGAGCGGAGGTGGGGGTTTTATGTATAAAAGGGAGTCGATATTATCGCGACGGTTCGTAGATGCTTTGGCGCCGTGCTGGCAACGTAGAGCCAGCAGTAACCCTCGGACGTTCGTCGGGGGTTGATTCGTGTCCATCTTCCACCCGCGCTTCATCCCCGACGAAATAACACCGCGCGACAATATTCATTTACGGAATAAACCAATAAAATTCACGATCGTTCGCATTAGTCTCGGGGCGGTTGAGGAAACGACGAGAGAAAAAAAAATATTTTCACCGTTCGAATCGGAGTAAAAAAAAAAAATTGTTTTTTTTTTTTTTTTTCCATCGGGAGCAGGTGGAGAAAAAAAAGATAGCGAGAAAAAAGAAAACAACGGATTCTCAATCGCACGCGTCTCGGGACTGAAGGAAAAAGTAAGCGAATTATTAATTTTTTTGTTGGGGGTTGTTTTTTTGTTGTTGTTTTTTTTTTACCAGAAAAAATAAAGGAAGAAAGAAATAATGGCCGAGACGTTGAACGGGACGAGGAGCGCGGTGAAGATAATTCGTTGGTGTTAGCGAAATGTTTTTTTTTATTTCCATCGAACGGGCGTGTGTACGTGGATTGGGGTTGTCGTTTCGGCAATGTGGCCGAGGGACGAGGCAGAGAGATGAAAAAAATTGGAGCACAATATTCGCATCGATCGACCGGATTTGCCGCGATAAAAACGAAAAAACGACGAAACGAGGAATAAATAAGAGAGGCGAGAGGGAAAGATCGCGACGGTCGTTCCCGCTTTGGTAACGGAGTGATGAATCGCGAGAGTGACGAGGTGAGTGTTTGAAAAAAAAAAAAAAAAAAAAAAAAAAAAAAAAATCCTCCTCGATTTTTTCATACCCGTAGTTGGCACGTTAATTTAATTTTTTTTTTTTTTTTTTTTTTTTTTTTTTTTTTCAATCATCCCACTCGCCGCATCATCGTCGTTCGCGGATCGTTTCAGCAGCGAGCGGTGTCTCAGACGTTGTGCGGGGCTCTGCAGAAAGAAGCCAACTGCAAGTGCCTCGTCCTGTCCGTGTTGATTTATGGATGCCTCGCTGCCGTCACGTGGTGCAGATGCGCCAACGTTACCAAGGTATCGGACCCTCGAATGATCGATCGTTGTCCTCGACGATTTTTTTTATTTTTTTTTATTTATTTTTTTTCCTCGCGACGATCTTTGGCGAGGCATTTTTTTTTTTTGTAATTAATTTGAATTTTTTTTTTTTTTTTTTTTTTTTTTCTTTTTCAGGTCGTCATCAACTTCGATAATTATCCGCTGAAGAGAACGGAGCACGTGTCGCCATGCGACGAGGGATACATCTACATACCGGTGGTTAAATACGTTGAACGATTTTTCGAAATTTATCCATTTTTTTTCTTCGTTTTTATTTTTATTTTATTTTTTTTTTCAAAATTTTTTCTAGCAAATCAATTTTTTTCATTTATTTATTTTTTTTAAAATATTTTTTGTAGTGAATTCATTTAAAATTTTTTTTTTTTTTTTTTTCTAGTGAATTAATTTTTTAAATTTTATTTCTATTTTTTTTTTTTTTTTCTAGCGAATTAATTTTTTATTTGAAATTTTTTTTTTTTAATTGTCTGTAGTGAATTAATTTCTTTCTTTTTTGATTTTTTTTATATTTTTTCTAGCGAATTCATTTTTAAAAATTTTTTATTTATTTTTTTTATTTTTTGTAGTGAATTAATTTTTTTTTATTTACTTTTTTTTTTTTTATTGCGGAATAAAATTACTGACGGTTCGGTGGACAGGTGGCATTTATGGGGATGCTGTATCTGGTTTATCTCGTGGAGTGTTACCATTCACCCATAAGAATCGACCTCGTGCACGCCGAGGGCCAGGACAACGTCGCGACGAAGCTCTCCCAGCTGAAACTCGCTCAGCCGACAATCTGGTGGAAAGCTGTTTCCTATCATTACGTCAGGAGAAAACGCCAGATAACCCGTTACAGAAACGGCGACAATTACACGACGACGCAGGTGGGCAAATTTATTCATTCCTTTTTAATTTAATTTTTTTAAATATATATATATACATATAAATTAATAAAAATTATACAAAAATTAATTTTAAAAAAAATTTATATATATACTACATATATGTGTGTATAATTTGTGTACGGATTAAAAAAAAAATTATACATATAAAGAAAAATGTATATATATATATATATATATTTTAGAGCAGGATCGAGAGAAAAATGAGAGGAGTTTATTTGTATGGAATTTTTTTTTTTTTTTTTTTTTTCAATTACGAGAATGTGTTAAAATTTTTTTGATGAAATAAAAAAATTTGACAGGTGTATTACGAGCGAGCGAATACGCACGCGGCGACCTCATTTTACTTCTACGATTATTGCGGGGTTAAAGACATCAGCAAGGATCTTACGATGGAACCGAAAATTCCCATAACGAAGATCACGCTAACGAAGGGTTTCGCGTTCTCCAACATGAGATCGGCGACCGAGTTCGAGGAGGCGAGGTCCCGTTTTTTCGCCGAGCAGGTATCGCAGTCCAAAAATCGACGAGAAAATTTGAAAAATTAAAATTAAAAAAAAAAATTAAAAAAAAAAGCGGATATTAAAAATTAAAAAAAAAAATTGAAAATAAAAATACCAAGCTCCTTTTCAAGAGTGGTGAACGACATTTTTTTTTTCTTGTCGTAAATTGAATAAAATTTTTTTTTTTAAGGTGCACGAAATTTTTTTTGTTTTTCCCAGGAGCTGAGAGACGACTATATGGAAATGAGGGAGGGTCTCGACCTGGGTTACAACTTCAGTCCGACGACCGTAGTCGGAATCCTCGGTAAGCCTTGGTTCACCAATTCTTACGTTTACTGGTGCCTGAGCGCTCTCCTCCTCAGCTGGCCACTGAGAATAATCATCGAGTACAACACCCAATACGCTGATTACCAGGTAAAGTAAAAATTCCTTTAAAAAATGTTTTTTTTAAATAAAAAAAAAAAAATTAAATAAGAAAGTTCCTTAAAAATTAAATAAAAAAATTCCTTGAAAATAAAATTAAAAAATTCCTTAGGAATAAAAAAATAAATTAATTTAAAAAAAATAGAATAAGACAAAAATCAAATAAGAAAATTCCTTAGAAATAACAAAAATAAATAAATAAAATTACAAAAATAAAATAAAATAAAATAAAATAAAATAAAATAAAATAAAATAAAATAAAATAAAATAAAATAAAATAAAATAAAATAAAATAAAATAAAATAAAATAAAATAAAATAAAATAAAATAAAATAAAATAAAATAAAATAAAATAAGAAAATTCCTCAAAAATAAAATAAATAAATTCCTCAGGAATAAAAAAAAAAAAAAAAAAAAAGACCGCTCTGAATAAAATGTCAATTTCCATTGGACTCAGGTGACGAAGCTCTTCGGAGTGAATTACGACACACCGACGAGCGGGGAGCCGATCCACGCGTCCCCGAGTCAGCTGAGCGCTCCCGGTTCTTACATGCTGGCCCCGAGTTACAGCGAGGCACTCCTGATGGATCCTTCGCCCGGTCCGACCGGGTCTCGAACTCACGACGACGCGGTATCGTCGAACGATCCTGCGCGCGGCGACATGGTCCCGAGTTACTCGGAAGCGTTGCTGTACGAGAGAGCCCATCAAATGTCCTCCACGGGCGTTGACCTTGAAACTTCCGACCTCGATCTCGATCTCAATTGCGACTGTTTCCGTCGCGTTCCCACCCGGGAACATTCGGATCTCGAAGTGTCAACGTCTGGTCCACTGAACGGACCACCGGAAACACCGATTTCCGGTCCGAAAAGCCAACCGGAAGTGTCCGTAAAATCGTCTCCAACGTCGCCATCGTCGTTTTGCCAGCGCTGTCGCGACGCTTACACGAACGTCACAAAATGGCCGATGGACTTCCGGCGTAACTCGTTGGAGACGTGTCGGCTCGTTCGGGACCGTACCGGAAGTCATCTGACGCGGGACCTTTCCGCCCCGAATTTCTCGACGCAAACGGATTTCGCGTCGAGCGCGACGTTTCCGCGTCACAACGGAAACAGCCTCGAGAACATTTTGGAGAACGACGAACTTCCGGAAGTCGCAATGGCGGACGCAACCGGAAGTGGCCGCGCGTTCGCCTCAACGACCGCGACGACCGGAAGTGGCGCGATACCGAAGAAACGCGTCGCCACCTCGACTTCCGGCGAATTTTTTTCGACGTCCAACGCGACCGGAAGTGGCCGCGGACTCGTCGAAAATTCGCCGATCACGGCCGGCCGACGTGCGACGAGGTCGACCGGGACAAACGTCATCGCCTCGAACACTTATTTCTGTCTAAAATCCATTCTGAAGCAGCACAAACGACGATACACTCTCGTCACTGCCGAGGAACTCAACAAAATGGCGGACGACGAGATCGCCGACGAGACTCGGATCGCCTCGGGAAACCCCACGATCCCTCCCGAAAACAAACGAACTCTGCCGATCTTCGATCGTGACGATTCGTTTCGTGGACGCAAGGACGCCGCGTCGACTTCCGGTCGGCCGACGGGACTCTTGGCCGACGAGAGATTGCGACGCGTCGCATCCAGCAGGTGAGATTTGTTTGAAATTTTTCTTTTCTTTTTTTTCTTTTTTTTTTTTCAACCGGATATTGCGCCATACCGGAAGTGCGTCGCGGTATCTTTTGAAGATCATTTTGTTTTTTTATTTCGTCGACCGGATCTCACGTGTTTACGACAAAAATGACTTTGCTTTTTATTTTGAAAAAAAAAAAAAAAAAAAAAATATTCTTCAAACCGGAAGTGACGTAATTTCGCTGTGACGTCACGTCCGGTTCGGATGATTCGTTTTTTTTTTTTTTTTTTTTTTTTTCAAGACCGGAAGCGGACGTGATTTGTGGTCGAAATTTTTTTTTTTTTTTTTTCAGACGTATTTTCCAAACCGGAAGTGACGCAATTTCCGATCGGAAAAAAAAAAATTGAATGATATTTTCAAATCGGAAGTTGCGAATTTCACGCTCGGCCATTGAGATTTACGGGAATGAGCGTCGTTTTTTTTTTTTTTTTTTCGATATCAGATTTTTTTTTTTTTAAATCGAAACTCACGTTTTTCCCCGTAACATCGTTCACCCGGAAAAGTAAATTAATTCGTAGAAAAAAAAAAACATTATCTATATATATATAGATAATTTTTAATATACATATATATATATATATATATATATATTTACACACATATTTAATGTTTATTTTGTTTCACCGGAAAACCCATTTTATTTCTCTCAAATTCCCTACCGCATACTCAATAAAACAATAACAATAATAATAACAATGAAATTCTTCCAGGTCGTTGATATTCGCGAGTCCGATAGAGGAAGCGTGTCGTTCGGTCGCGAGCGATCCGTTCGGCGGTAAGGCCGTTCACGTTCTTCCAGCGCGAACGTCGAAGCCGCCGGATTGGGAGGGCGCGACGGATCAACCGAGATTCTCGAAGCTCGCTCGGTCGCTAACGTCGGTGCCGCGAAAGAGTATACCGGCGGAGCCGTTGCGGCGAGTGCGCTCGGGTCGCGGTCGCGGCGCGACGCGAAATCCACGTCCCAATCATGGCATCGAGCCCGATCGTTCGCGTCGCGGCGACGATTGGAGCGCGTCGAGCGAATCGGAAAAGGCCTCGACGACGGCGTCGACGATGCGCGCGAGCGACGCGGGAAATTCGAACGCGAGTCGTTCGGCGGCGTTGATTGGCCGCGGGGCGACGGGAAATCCGGGTCGCGGCGACGATTCGAGAGCGTCGAGCGAATCGGAAAAGTCCTCGACGGCGGCGTCGACGATGCGTGCGAGCGACGCGGGAAATTCGAACGCGAGTCGTTCGGCGGCGTTGATTGGCCGCGGGGCGACGGGAAATCCGGGTCGCGGCGACGATTCGAGAGCGTCGAGCGAATCGGAAAAGTCCTCGACGACGGCGTCGACGATGCGCGCGAGCGACGCGGGAAATTCAAACGCGAGTCGTTCGGCGGCGATGATTGGCCGCGGCGCGCCGACAGCGGCGACGAATCGTCGAACTCGAGTTCGCGGCGCGTCGCTGAACGACGCGACGAATCCGCGTGCCGTGACGAGGATTTTGCGCGGGATCGCGAACGACACTTCCGGCGACGCGTCGACCCTCCTACACGACGATGAAACCGAAGTGAACGACGACACAATGGCGAAACCCTTCAACCTCACTATGGAAACTTCCTTATAACAGGGGGAAAAAAAAAAGCAAACAAACAAACAAAAAAACCCAAATACCACACGGAAATTTTACCGGTTACCAAATATATGAAAATAATAATAATAATAATAATAATAATCATCATCATCGAACGTCGATTCGCGTCGACGAAATTCCAAGCGCGCAACAATTATTCATTATGTACGCTCATTTTATGATAATGGGACGTTCTATATATATATATATATATATATATATATATATATATTGTAATAATGCCATAATGTACCTGGAAGCGTGGGCCGAGAAACTTTGATTGTTAATTCAGTGAAATTGGCGAGGTTGGGGAAGGTGAATTATTCGCCGGCGGATCTCAAAAATTCGTCGAGGGGTTCGAGGAATTTTTCTTGCGGGTTTGATTTTTTTTTTTTTTTTTTGTAAGACAAAAAATATTTCAGAAGCTTCGCGAGAGATTTGGGAGAGATTGCGAGAGATTTTGCGGCGAGTAGATTGTCACGGGCTTTGGCTTGGCCTTTGTCGCGACGACGCGGCTCAATTTAAAACAAGCTTCTCGCGACGATCGCAACATTACGCAATTTAATGTTTGAGGAAAAAAAAAAAAAAAAAAAAAAAACCGATCCTGAAAGTCGTTCGCATTTATACACGATTATTGTTGACATCAAACGACTCCGTAGATCGCATATGATAAAGCGAAAAAAAAAAAAAAAAAAAAAACACATTTCGTATTATAAATAGACGTCCATATAGAATAACTAATTAATTATATATATATATATATATATATATATATATGTATGTATACATATATATATATATTTGTTGAATAATTTCTACATAAAAAGCTTGTACTTGTATTTTCGAGACGATTATAGTGCGTATATATATGTATATATATATATATATATATATGTATATATATATATATTGCGCAATTATTATATACATATATATGTATGTATTGATTATGCATGCGCGAGCACACTGAGAGTATTGGGCCTTAACGAGCAAACAGCAGCCGCATATTGTACATTAATTCTATTAATATTAATGTCAATGACTTTGTATTTACGAAAACAAAATTCCTACCGTCAATTTATGAGCTTGGGCTTGGGTGAAACGGAGCAGCTGATTTTAATATGTAAAAAAAAACAAAAAAAAAACAAAAAAAAAAAAGACAATTAGCTCAGTACGAGTTGTAACTACGTGTGAAATGAGCCGCGACCCACGTGTCTCTCACACGGTATTAATAATTCAATTTGGACTCTGACTGGAAAAATGTGATAAACAAAAAAAAACAAACAAAAAAATTCGATTACCAGACGAGAAAAAAAAAAATTTCTTCCTTACTAAAAAAAAAAAAAAATTAATAATAATAATAATAATAATAATAATAAAGTGTCTACCGCATGTATTTGCATAATTACAGTCGCTTAATAGACGAGGCTACCGTCGATTATTATTAATAATTTATCTCACCGTTTAGGTCGTAACGAGTGAATGTTATTAACACATATATATATATATATATATATATATATATATATATATGTATATAAAATTATAAATTAAACGATGGGACGTGTTACGGAAAGCCTTAAACTCCAGGTAAATACGCTTGAACAATCGAGTCTTTCCAAACTGCCAGCATAGCGAGTCTTAAGCGTTAATCGCGAGACGATTTTTTAGACGACGAATTTAACGAGCGCCAACAAGCAAACTATTGTTAGCAACGTGAAGTTCCATTTTTTTCGAGATATACGGAAAAAAAAAAAAAAAAAAAAAGCGAACGACTAGAAAGTAAAAGCAGCGCGATACTCGGACATTAATTGTAGCGTAAATAATGTAACTGTAAGGCTTTTATTGATGTATACACGAATTTATTTATTTTTTTCTTATTCAGCTCCCAACTACTTATTGAAAAAAAAAAAAACTTCCAGTCATTCGTACAAACATCGGTTTTACGTACAAGTCGCGACAATCCAACATTAGGAATTAATTTTTCGTTCGCCTGATTGCCCCAAAAAAAAAACAAAAAAAAAATTTTTTAGCGCACACGATATTAAAAAAATTAAATAGCTGTTATAAAAAAAAAAATTGACAAAAAAAAAAAACATTGAAAATGCTCACTGCAGCGTATTGCGCCGTCTTGAACCAAGTGCACTTGTAAACTATATAAATTAAAGAGAACAAATGAATTACCAAAAAAAAAAAAACAAAAAAAAATGATACATTTTTAGCTCTCGGTGTAGATTGCTCGATATTCGAGATTCGTCGAAACGTTAATCGGTCGATCTTAATATTCGCTCGCAAATTATTGCCAACGCGTTACTTACAAGACACAAATATATTAATACAATTATACTATACAAATATTCCTACGTATTGTAATCGATGAACGAGCGTTCATTCGTTTAAAAAAAAATTGCCTCGAGCGCCGTCGATTTGAGGCATGAAAAATTATTTTCTCGAAATGAATAAAATGAAAAAAAAAAAAAAAAAAATAGATATAAATTGCGATTGTTAATTATACAATTGGGCAGCTGTGTAGGTAACGCATTAGTGTATTTAATGCGGTAATTACGTCCTTTACAACACCGCCAATAACTAACAGACATTGTTGATAATATTGTTGTTATTAATATTATTATTGTCGGCGATAGCGAGCGAAGTCATTCGCGTTGCTTTATAAACGAAATAACAATGCCTCAAACGACGTGTAACAAAATAAAAATGAATTACAGTCAAGACGAAGCGAGCGTGACTCGTTACACTTTTTTTTCATTGACCGATCTCGATTTAATCCAATGGAAGAAACATACATTTGCGAAACGTCGAAATTGTGTTTCAATGTTCGTATGCTTCTCCGAAAAAAAATACAATGTTTTTTTTTGTATAACATGATTCCATCAAAATATTCCAGCGAAAGGTTTCTTAAATATCTCTTGAACATACTCGATATTTTGACTCGTGCGAGATATTTCAGAATCACAATGATGAAGTATTTGAGCCAGATAAGAAATGTCATATTTCACCGGAATAATTCTACGAATGTTTTTCTGTTTATGTCTGTGTACGCAAATTTTCAAGATATTATAAAAACATTTTACAAATATTTTTCAATGTCATTAAAATATTCTCAATATTTCCGTGTCTACGTGGAAATGGTCGAAAAACATTTCTAGAAACGCAAATTTTGAGTTTCAATGTTCGTATATTTTTCGAAAAAAGACACAACGTTTTTTTTACATAACATGAGACATGTGACAGCCTGCAATATATGACGATAACATATAAAGAACCATACATAAAACAGGTAGCTACTAACATTTAGTAGACATTATTAAGTAACGGATATTATAGTAATATGTTACACTGGTTGGGCACATTTTTTTTTTTTTCAAAGCGAAAACGAATCATCTCATTATTGTACACCTATGCATAAATACGCCTCTGTCGACTGTGTGTTTGTGTGGTGTCATGGTGTGTGTCCCTGTGTCTGTGTGTATGCGTGTATCATTGTTATTCTTATAAACATTGACGCGAAGAGTTAATCGAGAGTTGGCCGAAGAGCTGCGGGTCGGTATAGGAGCAGAGAGACGATATATAATATATATATACTTCTACGTACAATTTTTACACATTAATGTGCGTGCCCGTTCGTCGTGAACACAAGTATTACAAAGGCAATCGAGACAACTTGAGAAGGCGAGGTGTGCTCATTGCGATTATATCGTGAGCTTTCCCACAAAAATTCCCTCTCCCAATCCATCGGCATTTGTTGTACGTTCGGTCGCGGCGACGAGAGAATTAAAAAAAAAATGCAATTCCTCATCAATCTTCACAATTCCATCGATTCAATCCTTTGCATATATACCGTATAACAAATATAATTATTTTCTTTCTCGCGTAAATCTTGGTTCGTTTTGCGCGATATGCTGTTATCACGCGATAGAACTGGATAGTCGGACTAGGAGTGAGATTTACGAAGAGAAGAGAGACTCACGTGGACAGAGGCTTTTTTTTTCTTAGTGCGCTCGATCGGCATGTTACGGTATGACTATCACGTATTCTACTAGTCCGATCAATAAAAAGTTTCTCCCCTGCTCGTTTCGTTTTAGAATATTCATCTTCGATCCTTGGAACATTTTTACCGCGAGCCTAGTCTTTGGCAAATCCGGGACGGGTGTAGTACACCCTGTAGTAAAGAGTTTTACTACGCCACAGAGAATACGAGTTGTCGAATTTGAGTAGATACACACCCTGCAAATGAAAAGAAAAACAGATGTTGACAAGAAGAAATTCGGAAGATGGGCAAATTTAGATATTCTCATTAATTTCATTTTCCAAGTCATTCATACGAACTTTTACCCATCCATCGATTATAGCTATGATTATTTTATTTCGACCCATGTCCTCAACATGAAAAAACATCCATTGTAAGAGAATTACAACAATATTCAATGGTTTGTACTAATTTTCGAAAAGTTACATATTCGTTCAGTTTTATTCAGAGAATCCGTAATTTTCGCTCGATTTTCATGTATCACGGTGCATTCAGCGGCCAGTTATTGGATAATATTTTCCCTTTCCCAATGGCACTTGTTTGTTACGAAGGAATCTCGTCGATGAAGAAACAAAAAGCTGTCTTCTCAAACAGAAAATACTATCGAGTCTAGTCGGTGAATTCGTAGAGAATTTTTCGACGAAAGGAACTAGTCGTGATACAACAAAATCGAGCAAACAACAACGGATTATTCTTTGCCGAAGTAGAGCAAACATGCTTCTTCGAAAATGAGCACAAACCAGTTAATATTTTATCAAATCCATCGCAATTAATGTTTTTCTGGGTCAGGAACATTCGCTACAGTGGAAATAACCATCCACGACAATCGATAGACCCCCAAGAGTTTGTATACACCACTGGAAAAATTTAGCATTCATTTGACTACCCAAGTAGCAAATAAACATCTGGTACGAAGAACTCATCTAAATGGGTTACACATGTACATCTGGATGGCAACTATAAGTTATCCTATGTCCAAAAGTTGACCTCTCGGACGTAGGATAGCTTATAGACAAGAGTTAAAAGTCAATTGAAAGTTAACTGTGGTCCCGAGGTATTTTATAGTTACCATCCGGACGGACATACGTAACCGATATTTAGATGACTTTTTTACACCAAATGTCTTTTTGCTACGTCGGCCGTATTTCGTCTTTCGGCTCCCTCATGCACAGCGACGTTTTCTTTACGTCTGTTCCTCTGAACTGAACAATCAATCAGCCAGGACAATAGTGACGAAAATACGTCTCACCTGCCCGGGATACTCGTGACTACCGGCGTACACTTCTTCCTGAGAGTCCCTCCTGAAAACCTGCAAAACAAATAGTTGTATGACTATCGAAATTCCTCAGCATCCGTGTACGCGAATCCCCGTGCAACTTACAGGCACTATAACGCTTATGGGTGGAGTAGAAGGTTTCGTGTACTCCGACCTCGGTTCCCCATTGATGCCCATTCCACCTTCGAGATCCTCCCTCGATTCGTACTCGTCCTCGTCCTCGTCCTCGTCCTCGGACTCGCTGATGTGCACGGACACCTGATTCGTTTCTGGTTTCGACCACTCGAAGTAGACGCCAAAGCCAATGTCGTATCCGTCGGTAGCGAACTCCCAAAACAGACAAGAGCCGTCCTCGTGCGTCGGCACGCGAACCGTCACGGTCTCGCCGTGTCCGACTTTGATAACAGCGTCGCCGGCCTCGCGTCTTATCGTCTCCTTGAATTCGTCGACACCACGACCGGTCCACATTTTCGCCGGGGCTATCGGCGGCCAGTCGGGCTCCTCGTCGCTCGAATCGTCGTTCTTAAGTGGCGTACTCTCGTTGCTATCGTTGCTCTCGTTCGCCTCCTCGTGCTTCGGCGGCACGCAGTCCAAACCCTCCGGACGATTCTCCGTGCGGCACTCGATCACCGTACTGTTTTGGTGCAATTGCTGCATGTAACGGTGATAATGCTGCTCCTGCAGTTGCCTTATCAGCACGGCCTGCTGCTCAGGATTCCCCGGATATTGTTGCTCCGCGTAAGCTCTGAACTGATAGTAAGTCTGTTGATTAAGGGCTTCCTGAATCTGTCGCCTCTGATACTCCCGCTTTGTTCTCTCCTCCTCCTCGCGCTTTCTTTCCTCCTCGGCCTCGCGCTCTCTCCTCTCCTCCTCCGCTCTCTTACACTCGTCCTCTTTCCTGAGACGTACCTTCTCCTCTATGTCGCGCTTCTGTGCCTCAACCACCGTCTTGAAGAGGGGACACAGCTTGTCCAGCAACACTACGAAACCCTCCATCGCCTGCTCCTTCGTTATGTCCTCTAAATTTTGCCACGCCATTCTCCTGTCTCTGCCTATGACGTCGAGGACTCCCAAAGGAGCAGAGTTCTCCGTCGTGCATTTACCGTGCGTCACTTGCTGCGTAAACGCCACCAGCTTCAGCTTGTCCTCGTACGAGAGGTGAACGGCCTTTCCCTCTTTCTCTGAAATTCAAATTTTTATGAAGTCTCTTGTTTTTATGTTTTTATCGGATTATTTTGACATTTTTATATGGAACAGACAGCCAAATTTTATTTCGCGTTGCAGAAAAATTGTAGCTTCGTGCATGCCGAAGTGAAATCTGCATTTTTATGAACGACGAAATAAAATTTTTTACGACACTCGTATTAAATACGTTTTCATTTTAAGAATGTACGAAACTCGATTACATTCGAGGACAATTCTCAGAAAATGTCCGCACCGTCTCAAGACATTTATGGAAAAAAAAAGAAAATTTGGACCGACGTGCACGACGTATAAAACAGGATTAAGCTCGACAATCATTATTGTTCGGATTACAATTCTCCCAGAAAGAATCCATCGTTCCGTGACTTCCACGACTTGAAGAATCTCCGACTAAGAAGAATATTCCCCTTCGGCTCGTGCTGCGAACTAAGTCTCATCGAAAACGTTTTTATTTCACTACTGTCGTAAGGCACTGTTACGGACCTTAAAAAAAATGGGTAAAACAAAACGGCTCATGCGTGTCGTACCTTTGTAGAAATTGAGGGCAATTTTGTAGAGCTCACGGGTCTCGAAGCCCGAGAGATGTGGCTCGAAACCTTCCGACGAATTGTTTTCATCCTGTTTTTTTTTCGGTGTATCGACCTTCGAGACTGTCGGCTCGTCGGTTTTATCTTCAATTTCGGATATCTCGTCGTTCGCAGACGCCATTTGCAATCGTCGATACAGTTGGGCTACCTGCGATAGCCAATTTAGTGTCGAACTGTTCAGCTATAACGAGAGACAGTCTCTCGATAAGCTTCGATGCGGCTTACGTTCCAAGATTATGATAATGAGAGCTCGTGCGGCGAGTCGGACGACCGAGCTGACGATTCACCGAATCGCGACTTCGGTCGATGTTTCACCTCTGGTACGACACACTTCTCGACCCTTTCATCGGAAAACGCTTTGCGACTGTCGAACGCGACGAGAACAACGATTCTCGCGGCGATCTTAAAAATTCGAGGGCTTCGACCGAACGAGCGTTCTTCGTTGTTCGATCGCGACGATTGTCAAACTTGACTGAAATTGGCGATCGTCAACAATACAGCTACACGTCGATTCAATGGTCCGCAGGTTGCGCCGCGAAGCAGCACCGTCTCGCAGAGACACGTCGCCGTATCGGTTTATTGGAGTTTGCTGATCGAAAAGCGCTGCCGCAGGTTATAAATAGAGCGCAAGGTCGAGAGACGAAAGCCGCGGTGGTTAAGGAAGAAATCGCAGGCGCATCTGACGACAAGTTACCTTCCGTTGAAACAATAAGCTTCTCACACCGGTCTAACTTATCTTTACATTTAGAAACATTTTTTGTTATTTACAAGAAAAGGTAATTACTCGTAGATCTCATTATTCGACCGGAAATATGTAACTTCTTGTTGAAAAACCTTTTTTTTTAGTAAGTGGCTTTATACAAAAAAAAATACTAGCGGTTTAAAAAAATTATTTTTCTTATTGGTAATTACGTATTTCTGGTGTGAAATTTCTGATGGAAAAATGAAATGTTTGAACCGGAGCTGACGTATTTGTCATTTATAAAGTTACTTTCGGTAGAAAAATTAGATAACTTCCAAAATGTGGTAGTTTTTTTCTTGTTGTACTTAGCTTCCTATTTTGTGTAGCCGGATGAGTTTACGTATTGTATCGAGCGAATTTATGTTTTGTATTGCGAGAAAATGTTGTACTTTAATACCCGGCCTCGCAGTCTTAACGACACAAAATCAAAGCACAGCTACCCGGCCTCAAATGTAACTAGCTGTGGCACGAGAGCGAGATAAGCTCTGCAGGTGAGTGAGGCGATGGTTAAATTGTATTAAAAAAAATCTTTATCGTCGCTGGTCAGTCGCAGTGATAAGCAGGAAAGATTACGTCCATATGTCATCATTGTGGCACACTCTCCTCACCGTGCTTTTATAATAGTACAGTGGAACCTCCCTCTTGGCCACACGCATGGAACAATTTTAAAAATTCCAAAGGGACTTTCGCTCTCTTCGACGCTGCAGTTTCGCTTCGATCGAGATGCGACGACTCGTCGCAAGAGAAAATCTTTTCCAGGATTCCATCTGAAAAAGAAATAGTTACAATTATTTATGATGAATTACGGAGGATTATAAAAGCGTGCGTAGATGCAAAATGATTTTACATAAATGGCTTCTCGATTTTACATAAATCACCGCTCGAGGATGAAGAAAAAAAAAATTGTAGCTCACCGTAATAGGGGTGGTATTGCGGTAACGTTGGATCTTGCGGTAGTCAAACTAATCTTTATCTGTACAATGCTAGAGAAGATGGACGTTATCGAAAAGATAACGTTGCCGGAGCTCCTATCTGGAAACCATATTTTTGATACAATAAATAGGTGATGAATGTATTGGCCCGTAGTATTCACTATCCAGTACGGAAATCGAATCAAGCCCGGGCGGATGGTAGCGACCAAAGTCGCCGCTAATAATTCCATCGTCGCATGAATTATTGCCACCGCGTATCGAGACAATGATAATTTACCGATAATATTTAAACGATTGTCTATCATCGCAACGGTATTTTCGATACCGGATCGTCAACGAAAAAAAGTATTCGCTCGTCCAAAAATTCTCCCGAACAAATGGGACTCTATAGTCGAGTAATTTTGCATAATAAATTCTCGAAGAATTGAGAAAAAAAAAAAAAAAAAACACAAGTGCCTCATTCGCGATAGATTCCATCGACAAATCGAAGTTGGATAAATAATAAAAAATACTCGTAGCAGGTGAAGGGACAAAGGTCCCAGCAGAGTGACCCTGCCTGTTGCAGGCTGTGATAAAACAATGGCCAACGGATACGATGAATGTTACGACGCTTCCTGGCACCTCATACCTCCAGATTACGTCAGCAACGAGGACGATTACAGGTGAGCAGAAAATCTGAAATAAAAAAAAGAGAAAATCAATTAGAAAAATAATTTTCCAAAACGTACAAACTTTACCAAAAAAAAAAAACAAAAATTGCACAAAAAGAATCCTTACATTCTGCGCTGTAAAAATACAAAAATTAAACGAAGCGAATTATTGTCAGTAATGTTTTCTGCATTCAATCTCGAGTATTTTTTTTTTTCTGGTGGGGTAATCGCTCGCTGTGCGTTTTGAGGGGTACGCAATGCGATTACTCCGGTGCGAGGCGGCGCTCGTCCGGTAATAGATGTAAACGGAAATAATGACTATTTAAGAAGCGCGAGCACGCATGTCGGGTGAACGAGAGGGTGGACGATGAAGTCGGGGGTTGGTTGCGAGTGTAGAGACACGAGAGGATGAGAGAGCGGCGTGCAGAGTGGTACGCCTTGTTACTGGCACACGGGGGTTTTGCTTTGGAGCGACGGCGATGCGGGTGATGCGTTTAAGGTAGCGCATTACAAACCCCTCGCGAGACCCGGACATTACGGAAAGGCACAGAACTCCATGGCTGTCCCTGCCCATGCCTGCGAGACTGTCTGTATGCCATCGTCACCTGTTGGTTTCCACCATCAATTCCCAAATAATCCGGAAGCAATTCACTCTAGTCTATAAACCTATATCTATATTTTATAATGCTCACGCCCGACCATCGTCACCTATTTTACGATACCGATTTGTACTTTTTTTCACGTTCTTCACTGTTTTCCGTACCAATCGGAATATCGGAGGAGTGTTAAGATAAGTATTTTAGAAAATTATGAATTTAAGGCAGGGCCTGGAAGTTTTTGTGAAGACTTTTGTGAAGACATTAAATCCAATGTAGGATTGTGATGAAGAATCGCTATACCTCGTTATTGAAATTAAATTCGATTATTGAGAATCAAGTATTTTCATTGTTAACACCGAATATTAATTATTCGTCATGATTGTGGGTGAAATTCGATAAATTAGTTTTTGCACTGAAATGTCAATTGCGGTTGATTAAATTTTATGCTAATTATTTTTACAGTGATTTAACAGGTGAAAGTAGATGATTGCTCTAATTGGGACTTCTACCTCTGAGGTCGTCTATCGATACATATTTTTTTTTTTATGTTTTCAGTACGAATCGGAATATCGACTGCGAGAAGTGTTGAGAGTGAAAAAAGTGAAGCTCGAATAAAATAAAATTACTGAAAATTCCGACAGAGTAACTTTGAAGAAACGGAGGAGAACCGCCCGGAGCGAAGTTCCACAAGCAGTAGCTTTGAAAATCTAGGACCTTTTTTTTTTTTCTATCTCATCGAAAAACGATGTGGACACAACGATGGCGCGACGTTTCTCAATGAATGACCGGGCCGAAGCTTGTCGGCGTTTGAAATAACTTCTTAAACGTTTCTTAAAGGGCAACGACGCTTAGTCAAGCGTTAAACTAGCCGTGTAAAGTTTGGGTCACGTCCTGCGTGTTCCACTGCTAGTGCGCCGGTGGTGAGAGATTGTTCTCTGTGTGAAACGCGAAGAGGCCCTCGAGGTCTCTCGTTCACTTGGGAATTCTTTTTCTCACTACTGCCTCTGGGCCTGGGGAAATGCGAGAGAGAACTGCGGACCGAATGGTAGTACGAGGACGAGACCGTGCGTACGGTGAGCGTAGTACTACGTTCATTCATGAGGAGCTTTCGTAGTGACCGAGCGGGTGGGCCCGCTGGGCCTTTGTACCCATTTTATGAATGAACTCGGTTCGCGAGCGAGTCACCGGCAGCAGCCGTCGCTCTCGAGGAAGCCTAGACTCTGGCGTAGTAGCCGTAGAGTCGACTCTACGGGATCTTCCAATTTCAACAGTCCTACTCTACCTCCCTCCCTCTCACAATTTTCTTACTACTTTGCTTTTTTTTTTCCCCATAAGTCGACTTTTCAAACGAAAGACACAGGTGTCTTCTCGGCTCACGATTCGACGAAATAACAAGAATAAAAAGTAGAAACGTTTTTTCGCAAAAACCCGAGATTTTTAAAAATGTCTCTTAACTGAGAAATAAATTTTTCTGGCGATTCCTCTATCAAGGAAAAATGTGAAAATATGATTTGTAAAAAAGGCTTCGAGTAAATGATTCTAAAAAAAAAAAAAAAATCAGTTCTCATATTCGAAGAGGGCGTCGAATGTAAACTTCAGAAATGGTATCGAGTGGTTAAAATATAGAAAACAAAAGCAAACACTTGTGCGAAGCATCGACGTGAAAATCCGTCTGAAGCTTCCTGAAGTGAAAATCTGCGATAAAGTTTGAGGGTGTTTTCTCGGGGAGGGATGGAGTGATTTGAAAATATCTTAGAATGTTGCGCGGGCACGTACCGGCAATAAATGCACTGAGGTATGGCTTTGATGATGAGGGTGAAGGTGGCAAAGGTAAGAGTGGAGAATCTATGCGGGCGGGCTGTGAGAGAGCAACCCGAGGAAGCCTCAGGTGGAACCAGCAGAATGCCGGAAAAATATAAGCCCCGGGGACCCCGACAGGTACCGGTATTCTCATGTTAATTGGGAACAGTCGAAATATCTCGTAAATGGGTGAAGGACCATTCATCGAGGCACGTTTTTCCCTTGCCACCTGAACTTTGCTGCGCATATATATATATATATATATATATATGAACGACTGAACAGACTGGCAGAACGGACTCTTGAATATATTAGGAGAGAGCTCTCTCCCTCTCTCTAGATGGTATTTAGGTACCAGCAATGGTCATCAGGCACAGGGCGTCAAGTGTGCTGTGCAAAGTACTCGAAGTGCAGGACTTTGCGTTCCGGATACCTACAAAAATATATATTCATATTATATATATGTATAAGATAATAATATATAGGCAGAGTGTTCGAGCAGGGAACGCTCGAGGATGGAAGAGAGAGGCGCAAAGTACCTGCGCCAGGGTGAATCGATCGTCCACTCGGGGTTTCCAACGGCGCTGGTCCTTTTATTTTTCCATTTTGCTCATCGTCAGGTACTCCCATAGTTCCATACAGTTGAATGCAATGAGCTCGTAAAACTTTGCTGGTACCAGTGCGGTTCACGCTCGAGGATGATTGAACCGTTGATCCGGGCGCGAGGCTGCTCCTGAACGACGATTGAATCCCCACCACACGCACCTGCGAAAATCCAGAGATTAATGTAAAGAGCTGAGCCTTGAAATTTAATTACAAAAAAAATTCACGATCCTACGTGATAAAAAAATGTATCGAATTAAATGTTACAATCGGACGTGACATATTTTCGGTAGGAAGTCTTTTGTACCATCGATCTGATTTGGAATCGAGAGATTTCAGTAGGGTTTTGTAAGATCGTCGAGTCGTGATTTCGTCGAGGGTTGGCTTGGAGGAAACTCCGCTGATAGGTAATTACGATAGGCCAAGGCACGGTGGCTCTTAATAGTTTAACCGAAAGCGAGTGGCGGAAAGCCGAGGGGAAGAGTCAGAACGGTGGAGGTGAAAAGCACCAGCCAGCATCGACTTTTCATAAATTCCGTACGGACAGAGTTAACATCCCGGGGGAGACCATTGAGTTTGTATAAGGCCATAAACGCGAAGCTAGAAGAGGCGCACAATCACCAGCAACAGCAGCCTTTATCTACGTAAAACAATGAGACGCAGACAAATTGGGTTGCGTGCTCGAAACGAGTTGGCACAGGTATCGCCAAACAGTCGTGGGATCGCAGCAAATGTTATTCGATCGCCGGGGCCGCACGGGGTGGCGCTCACCAACGTCGCTCTCTCGGCGCTGCGGAGAAACCCTCTCGCTCCACCCCGGTTGGAATCGGCGACCGAAGTGCACGTACACTCGCCTTCGCCCGACTTGCACTTCCACCGGTGAAGCGTTACACTCCAGCCAGTGAGATGTGCACGGGAGAGCAGTCGGAGGCGCCTTTATCTATCCCCACTTATACATGCACAGTGTCTGCGATAGCGTGAGAGCCGAGTCACCTGCATTAATCTCCCATCCAGAGGGCAGGTGAAAAAGAACGAAATCACTCCAAGACGAGGAACATTCTTGAATCCGATTCTAACCGAATTAGAGGCTCTGAAACTGCTACCGCATATTGTATTTTCCATATCGATAGGCACGATCTGAAAAAAAAAAAAGAAAATTAATAATCTCTCCTTATTTTAGTATTATTCATTGTAATCGTTTTCCATAATTACCATTAATTTCGCATCCAGCCGAGGACAGGTGGACAGAACATCGTTCGGGACGAGAGATTTTTTACTTCGGTTCTAATCGAATTTGAGACTCCAGAGCTGCTACCCCATATTGTATTTTCCATGTCCATGGGCCGTCCACTAGCCATGATCTGAAAAGTAAAATAAAAATCTTTGTAATAATGGTCAATGGTTATTTTGCTATTACGATTTACAAACGATTTTCACTAGCCTTTCTCGATGAATCCTTCAACGTGTTTTTATTATTACGAAAACGTTGCGCGTATACGACGCATACCTGCGGCGGTAGTTTTTAATGGAGGAATCCTAACTGGGATGTGAGAAATGCCGGCCGACCGGATGCTGGAACCGCCCTCTCTAGCGAGCGACCCTTTTTTTTTATTCTTGACTTTTACGTCGACGAATGACCGAAAGAAGGAAGTTCGAAACGCTTCACCCCCTCCTCGATAGCTGACAATGGGGAGCCATGAATGGACCGGAAACTCGGGTCTTTGTCGGTATTCGAGACTTCTGAGGTGCACCATCGCTACCAATATACGACGTGCGGACTACGAGTTAGAAACTTTTTTTTTCCACCGCCAATTCGACACTCGCGCTCCAAAGCCAATAAATTATAGAAAGGAAATACTCCATATAAATCCATAAGTGTTGAAAAAAAAAATTTTGCTCCATCCGGTGGTACAAAAATATTTTAATTAGTAGCCACGACGTGGGCGGTCAAAAACGCAATACGGTATAAAAACGTCCAAAGTCGATAAATGTCGTCAACAAACCGACTACTCAGGGGGTGGAAAAATAAAATTCCGCTGAACGCCTCGTGAAGACAAAATAAATAAAAGCACAGTGCGCTTCGTTGATCGATCGGCCTCGACACCTTTTACAATTTCGCTTCATTTTTTTTCTGCTTAATCCACACGCTTTGTCGCAAAGCTGTTATTCACTTTGCGGAGAGCGAAGGATGAAAAAAAAAAAGCACACATTGTGAAAGATGGCCGCGCGACCGATTTAAAGGACGTGACCTACATTCCTCACGAAGGTATTATCGATGCGGTGAGATCTGGGTAATACGTGTTGTGCGAAACACGCGGCACTCCATCAATGGACAATGGGTATTACATGAGAGAGGCGAGAGTCGTCGTTGGCGGTGGAGAAGAGAATAATAATGAAAAAAAAAAAGAAGGGATGGCGAAGGAGGGTGAAAAGAGAAGATATGGACATGCGAGAGGGTAGAAGCGACACTAATGCTCTTTCGCATCGACACTCGAGGTAAAGTGCGTCCTCGGTGTAAAAAGATCTGATCGATGAAGCGAGACCATTGGTTGGTCTGTGTCGGAGGGGTTGAAAGTCGTTTGGGAGCGTAGGGTAGCCGAACGGGAGCTGGAGGACTCGATTGGTCGGAGCCGGTGGCTCGGCTCCGCCTCGAGGAAATGTGGACCAGAAGAATTTGCGGCCTGCACGCGAGACTCCTGAGAGTCGGGACAGTAGTATGAGTACCAACAAAGCTCCTGAATGCACGAAGCCTAGGTAGAAGCGGGCAATAAGAATCAGCTAACCACTCCGTTCCATACAAATATAATTTCTCCACTATTTTCAAAAAATAAATTATCCTACTTTCTCCGGAGATTGTCAAAGTAAAAATGGGCTCTGACAGTCAAATCGAATCCGGATTCCAAATAGAGTATGGATTTTTTCGGAGCATCGAAACCATGTTCTAAAATTTCACCATTTTTTTTCTGGCAGATATATGAAAATATTCATGAACCGAGTGAAATAAAAATGAGAGTTTTGAGAAAGGAACAGAATCGATTTCGCTGGAATAATTTTTTCGAGATCGTAGGAAAAATAAATCTCGCATCGCTGCGCTTGATACAGGATGATTCTTATTACCCCCTTTCTACCTTATACCGTAAGAAATTCACTAACCGAGGTGTGTGTGTGTAAGTGATCGGAGTTAGAATACACGAGGCATTCGCGAAGGCAGAAGGGCGGGTCGAACGTTCGGGGGTAGTTCCCGGTACGCCGACTAAAGAGGGTGAATCGTGACGAAGAGAGGGTGGAGCGGATTCGAGAACCGCCCTCGGTTACTCGAGAGGAACCCCTCGAGAGGCTCGAGACGCGAAGCAGGACGTAGGTAGAGAACACTAGTCGTCAAGTGCTCGTCGAGGACACTCGAAAACTACGTGTAAACCAACCGAAGCAATCCTCGGGGCTGCCGAGTCACCGACTTCCAGTACTCGACCAGTTTTCCAAGTTGCTTTGCATGTTTCGTTGTCTTTTTTTTTCCCTCGATGTTCGGCCACGAATTCGTACGTCGGTGCTTTCGATGGTAGTGAAGTGCTGCGAGAGTTCCAGTTTGAAGTGTCCTCGTGTTTTAATTCGAAGCCGTTCGTCCGGTTCTCGTGGTCCAAGGAATTTTTGTGAAGAACATCAAGACCTGAAAGCGAATTGCGTAAAGTGAGATCAGTGCTGTTCGTGGGTCGAGTGATTAAGACATTTATTATTTATTATTATTATTTTTTTTTTTCACGCGAGAAAAAAGTTTCTGGACTGAAGATTTTAAAATTTGAGGAAAAAGTGCGGCCAAGGAAAAAGTCGCGAGGACTGTGCGAGTGGACAAGCTCATGTTTATAAATAAGAAAATGTTAAACTGACCGAGATTTTAAGGAGTAGCGAGTGAAACGCTGAAGAGTGACAAATCGAGAGTGAAATGGCGGACAAAAACAAAATATTGCCCTGGTCTCTGCTACCCTATCCGGCGAGCCTTTTGAACCATGTATGGTACAGTCAAATCGCTTTGAACAACAGGTAATGAGCTAATGTCTTTAAAAAAAAAATAAAGAAAAAAGAACTCCTCTTACCTTATTCCAAATGTTCGCGGTGGAAAATATTAGGCGTCATTTTTGTTTCCACTACTAATTGGCAAGTCGGCTGAGCATTTCGCGTACAACCCGACCTGATTCACCGCCCGATTATTGGGAATCTGCAATTACATAAAGATTAATAAAAAATGAAGAGTCAACCTTGCCATATTCAAATTGATAAATGGGACATTCCGTTGCAATTGGATTTGACGCATCTCTATGCGAATGAGTAAATAAATAAAATGATTAATAAATTGAAGAAGTCAAGGGGCTTTTAATTGTAAAATCTATGATGGATAAAATTACGCTGCGAAGTGTAATTCACCTTGCTTAAACTGAGAGGCTGGTCACGCGTAGAGATTTCGATGCCCGATAGGTTCGCGACGAGCGATTCAATAAGCCAACGAGTGCCCTGCAGAAAAAAAAAATTAATTAGATTGGAAAATAAACATCAATATTTTTATCCATTTATATCCATATTTCGCATTTTTCAAAGCTGAACAATTTGACTATCTGACTACTTGATAAATAAAATTATTACCCGAGGAGAAAAAAAATAATAATTTACGTAAATTACATTTTTTCTTCGCAGATTACTGGAGAGCATGAAAATGCCAACGAGGACTTCCGGTTTCCACATATGCGACATTTTGGAGCTGAACGATGCGAAGACGAATGCAGCGGCGGCGGCGGCCGCCGCGGCTGTAGCGGCGGCTGCAGCAGCGACGCAGGACGAACATGCTCAAGGTTTGCATACCACGATTATCCACCAACCATTCCTTCGACAGACTCCTCATTTATTTTTCCTGTAAAAAATCAAATACAAACAAAAAAATTAGTAAATCGAATTTCTCATAAAAATCTGAATTTAGTAAATCGCTTGTTCGTGCAACATTCAGCTTTCTCCATGGGAGATCAGAATTTATGAAAATTGAAGAAAAGACTACTTAATTTATTTATAGCTTAAAATTTTTTTTGTAATTATTGAAATTTCAAAGATTAAAATCCACGATAATTGGAGTAGAAATATTTTTTAATTTGGTACGTTTGTTTGAATATGTAACGCAGGAGGAACAACTACGGGTCTGCCGACGGTGAACGACGTTCCACCATCGACGTACCAGCAATTGCTGGAGCACACAGCCTCGGCGATGTTGCAACCGTCGATCCACGCGAATCTGGTCAGAGGAGCGTTGGGGCCGCCGCCTCCGCCACCTCCGGGTCTCCTGAGCTGGCCCGCTGGACCAACTTTGCCGCCGTCGATGCAGCCCCAGCCTTTGGAAGAAATAAACGGTAAGAGCAAAGTACAAACACATATAAATCTTCGAGATTTCCCTTAAATATTCTATCTATCCGTATCCTATTTTCATTCGCACTATACAAGCTTCTCGATAAACTGCTAAGAAAATTTAAGTTCAATGGATTGGAGCGCACAGCAAAAAAAAAAAAATTATATTAAATCTGCCGGTACGGCAAGTTTTGATGCACAAACTGGTACACTAAATTTCATGTAGAATTTTTATGATAAAGTGATAAGATTTTCAATTTAAAAAAAAAACCAAATTATTAAAAATTAAGTATTTTCAATGTTTCAAATACACTGAACATTAATTCTTCAATTGTAAACCAAATTTTAGATATCGTTTATGGAGAAAAAAATTCCACTTGGGTATTTTTAATTTCATAGTTTTTCTGAGATATTTTACAAGTCGATATCCTATTTTTCCTTTCTATTGTATAGACTTTTCGGTATAACAGTTCTCAGCAATTTCGATACAACTATCTCTGAGGCTTTTGAGCCGTGGTAGTTTACTCTCGGTGTAAATATCACTCTCCCAAATCGTTTCGCTTTGATATTTTAGCTATCGATATCCTATTTTTCCTTCCTATTATTCGAGCTTGTCGATATACAGTTCTCGGCAATTTCGATACACGACTATCTCCGGGCTTTCGGATCCTGCCAGTTTACTCTACTGTATGCACACATACACACACGATCCGAGACCGAAGGACAAACGGATCGAGGGGTGTTATCCCGGCCGACAACCCTTATTTATTTAGCACCCTACAATTGGCCCGCCTCGGCTAAGCAGGATCTAATAGCCCTATAAAAGATGGTCCTGTACACGCTCTCAGACCTCCGCGGCTATTGGTCGCGATTTCTACGCATGTACAACGAACTGAGCGAGCCCATCGGACAGATGTCACCGTGGGTCGTACATAATGTGAGGCAGATGTGTCTACCTAGATCCTCGTACGCTACCTACGTTCTAGTATGCGAAATTTTCAACCCCGCGACTATTGGAACGGTCCGTCCCGTCCAATAGGCAGACAGCTTTTTACCTCTACTTCTACGGGACCCTCGATAAATCGAAATTGTCACGCCCAAAATTACATTGTGAACCGACCGCATCGTCCTCGAACCCCTGGCATTTTTTTTTATACACCGCAATCGCGTAGCCAACGCATCGGTTATTGAACGAGATTAATCGACCTCTTCGGGGCGCGAGCGCCAATACGTTAGGAAGAGCTTCGAGCACGCGATGGTTCCATCCGGAGCACTGTTTTTTTTTAATTCGAACAGATCTGATAATACCGTGGCTCTTAGGTATTGGATAGAAAAACGTTAATATTTGGTTTATCAGAAATATTGAAAATTTTCTAATTTTTAGTGGCTTGCTTTTACTTTTGATTTTACACGTTTACTTTGCAATGAAAAAGTATATTAATTTTTCACTGCAATCAAGTATATTTAATTTAGAATTTTTTTGAAGTGATTATCGACGAGAAATCGATATGCTTGTTTCGAGCAATTTTTGTTTGTGGTGAGTTCGAGGGTTTGCCGCGTCGATGTATGAGATAGACGAGAAATCGAATAGTCTTTAGGACCCTTGTGGCTGCTCGACACCCCGACCGAGGGGTTGGGGTGCGAGAGTAGTTTATAGGCTCGGATGCGAAGCGCCAGATTTTTCCCCGGGGGCCGCTTCATAAAAGCCTCGATGATGGAGACGAATTCCTATCGGACTTGCGGCTTAACCATCGCGGAACTCGAGTTTCGTGCGCACTGCTGTCTCATCTATCGAGAAAGCAACGGACCGTCGGAACGGACTTTTAGTTGCAGTTGCTATCGATCGAACAGTGGGCGATCAGATAACAATTTTTCAATCCCGTTTCCGAATCGGAATTTTTTTACGGCTTTTGAAAATTCTTCATTGAATTCTTTCAAAGACATAAAAGACACCGCCCACTTTCAGAGACGAAGCAGTGCACACTACTACTCGAAGCTTTCCGATTTCGCAGTCGATTCAGCGGTCAATTAAAATGTTTCAGTGAATCAACCTCAGCCAGACTCGACGAGTCCGACAATTTCGGATCTTTCGTTTCCCTCGTCGCAGCAGGAGAATTGCAGTCACGACCAACAGTCGTGCAAGGAGCTCGAGGCCGACGATCAGGAATTCGAGGAGGATCGCGGCGAGAACGGCGGCGAGGACGGAGGCTCGGACATGCATCGGCAGGACGGTGGTTCCGGTAGCGGCGAACACTGCAAGAAACGTAAGAGACGAGTGTTATTCTCGAAGGCGCAGACCTACGAACTTGAGAGAAGATTCAGACAGCAGAGATACCTGAGCGCGCCGGAACGCGAGCATCTCGCCTCGATAATTCGCCTGACGCCGACCCAGGTGAAGATATGGTTCCAGAATCATCGGTACAAGACGAAGAGGGCGGCGAGCGAAAGAGTGGACGTCGGAGGCGTCGGCGGACTCGGAGGTAGCGGCTCGATGGCGAGTGGTCCGGGGAGCGGATGCTCGCCCCGCCGAGTGGCCGTGCCTGTTCTCGTCAGAGACGGGAAACCTTGTCAGTCGAAGCTCGTGGAATCGAGCGGTCCTTATCCACAAGCGGGCCAAATCCCGATGGCGCCGCACGGGTACATGCAGAAACCTTACTGGTGGTGAGTCCCGTCGAAGCGCGAGCTCGTCTATGCGAATTTCCTGCTTGGCTGGTCCAAGCTGCACGTGGTGCAATAACTGACGATTCTCCGGACAGATTCCAAGTGAACTAAAGAGAAACAATCAAAAAATTAATAGCCGGTAGGTTCCTTTGACTTGAGAGATAAACGATTGAGGCTTGTGGAAACCTACTTGTGTTTTTACTGGTAAAAAAAAACTCTGTTCCGGTTGCACGGGAAAAAAAAATAATTGAAGCCGGAGTTCTCATCGTCGAGTTTGTCGAGACACTAATATCGAGACGTGGGTCACAGGCGTCGAAGGTGGTGGCTCAATGTTTTGTTCTTGTCCGAGACGGAAAACGGTGTCGGTAGAAACTCGTGAAATTCCTCTCGTGGCGAGTCCCATGGAGGCTCAGGTTCGTCCATGCAAATTTCGTGCTTGGCTGGTCCAGGCTGCACGCGGTGCAATAATCGACTATTCTCCAGTCGGATCGTCCTCCCAGGTGAACTAAAAAAAAAACCAGACAATTAATTATCGGGCTATCCGTTCTTTTCTTTGCGAAATTTCCGTGTCGGTTAAGAAAAAAAAAAAAAAAAAAAAGAAAAAAAAATCGGACCCGGCGTTCTTATCACCGATTTTGTCGAGACATTCGAATCAAGAAACGAGCATACTGAAGTACATTTTTTCTCTCGAGCCCTACACCAAAGAGAAATGTCCCAGTGGAACAGCCTGCAAATACTCGAGCGCTGAACAATAACAACAACAAAAATCACGATTTCTCACAATCGACGTTTCTTCAAATCGCGTTTTCCGCGATTATCCAACGGAGAGACACACACACACACACACAGACATAACAGAGAAGATAAGTAATCGCTTTCACAAAAGTGTTACGAGATGGTCAAGCTCGACACTGGATCGTCGCGAGTTGTATATTATGGAGAATTGCGTAAGATCGTTGTATGCTCGGTGTGTGACGTTTTTTTGTATCGTTAATAAATCTCATAATCAATACCGATATATACATTTTATATATCGGTCGTAGTTCTTGGGTCTGCGATGTCAAACGATTGTCTCCTTCGGCCCTGACGCACTACGATAAGATAAACGTTCTTTTTTTTTTTTTTTTTTTCTCTCTCTCTGTACCAGTGGCACGTGTGCGGTAAAAAATCACCGGTTGAAAAAAAAAAAAAAAAAAAAATTATCCAATCTCATTCGATCAGAAAGCCGAGTTCGCGCAACGCAGCTCGCGTGATAACGGGAGAACGGATTCTAAACTGCTCGATGCAGTTGCCCTATTTTACCTCGTTGTTAATTAAGAGAGCACGAGGATTAATGTGAAAATTTTTTGTGAACCGATTGCATTTCATTGTACATATTTGATAGATACATATATCATTAACGATTTGATGAATCGACGGGCCGCGTCGTGAGACTCGCGCACAAATAAAAAAAAAAAAAAAACAAACAAATTGATCGCAAGAAAATCCCAGTTTCACGTCCTTAATCTTTAGTATTTATTGTAGCGAGAATTTTGTATATATGTAAATTGTGTACTATATCATACGTATTAAAAATAGTAAATTAATATATGTGAGAGACCGCGAGCGAATGACTTGAGAGATTGAATCGAATGACGAGAAATTATAAATAAATTGTATGACATAAAAAAAAATTGTTCGACTTTCATTCCATCGTGGATCGGTGTTATTAATTTTATACGAAACAATAATTTCAGAGCGCAAGTTCACGGGACTCGATTTACTGCAGTGAGTATTGGTAATAAAAAAAAAAAAAAAAAAAAAAAAAAAAATTCATCATCGCACATGGGAGAATTCGTGTTCGTCTTCGCGGCGAGGGGTGGCTCTCGGTCGCGGTAGGAAACGGCAGCCAGAAGCGGGGCTGATCTTTCGAGGGCACGTCGGAAGCCCCCGTAGCTCGAGTGACACGCTTCCGGTTTCCGTTTCCGAGCGGCCATCTTGTTACCGAGCAGTTTAGATTTGGCAAAAGAGGAGTCAAGGGGACGAGAATCGTCGCCGTTGCTTTGCGGACTACTGGAGCGCGGAAGTCGAACCCTCGGGACAAAGATCTCCTCCTCTTTTCAATATAAAAAAAACAATAGCGAAGATTGATATACAAAAAAAAAAAGAAGAAATTACAAAAAAGTTCGTAAATACAGATACGACCTATTCGAGAAGAAAGAAGAAGTTGAAATGTAATTACGTACAATTGGTTACGGATTGGGAAATTTAAACTCACGAGACTAAAATGTTGTGTTATAAAAAATATCAAGAAGCTCCGAGTTCGTAAAATAAAATTAAGAGTGCTCAGAAAAAAAAAAAAAAAAAAAAAAAAAAATGAAAATCCCGATCCGCATTAAACGAGAGAAAAAAAAAGAAGTTGGAATATAGGTATGTACAATGAGACGCGAGCGGTGATTGCGTTAGGGTATCATTGATATAATCGACATTCGCGGACTCTTATCGTTATAGATGTTTGACGATATTGATAACGCGCCTTGTCATTTTCTTCGGCGTCGATAAGCCTAAATATTCTACGCAACCCACATAAGTGAATATGACTCGTTGGGTGGATAACGTACAATGCCCGTTTAATACGTGTCCTTCTCCGTAGTGAAAGGCGGTTGGAATATTTAATGCGATATCGTAGCTTTTATGCTATGTAGCTCCGTCCGGGAAAGGGGAACGTACGAAATCGCGCGTCCCTCATATAGATACAGCGAAGCAAATGGAGTGGACAGCGGGCAGCATATGCTCGAAAGACCTACGGATTTTTCCCCGTAGAAAAATATGTCCGCGGAATATAATATTGTACGACGCGCCGGGCGTACCATGGAAAAGCTCACGGCCTCACCATGTCCATCGGACCGGAAGCACCAGATAACATTGACCGACGAGTCCGCGCTCATACGTTCAATGCGCTACGAACTGCGACCGTGCGCCGTCACATGATTTATATGACCAGTTCTAATCTTGATTCTTGATACACTGGTCCACGACACGCGGGCTCGACGATTCCTCTTCGTATAGGTGTGTGTCTTTCGACGTCAACCTGCAACACCACAAGTACGTGTGAGGAGATTGCACCATAGTTTTAAAAAAATTCTATCATAAAAAATTTTTTTCATTAAATCCATATCACGATGTCCGAAGGAAATTCATCGTATTTTCGTTAAAACGGTATGATCGAACCGAGGGTTCGAGCTCGGTTCTGCTAATAAAGATTTTCGGTTCGTCTGATTGCAAAAAAAAAATATCAGAACCAACGTTGCATCTAAATTTAGACCGACTACTAAAACAAGCTCCGGATTCGAAAAGAATCGTATAAAAAATGAATATACCTCAAAACTGGTTGATAATCCTCATAGCGCAGAGTAACTCCACGAGTGTCGGTAAATCTTCCGTTCAATTGACCGTCCGTCCAGCGACATACGTCCAGCGATATCCCGTCCAAAGGGTGAGTCGTCCTGCAAAAAAAAAATCGAATAATTCGGGGTCAGCTCATCTCGTCGTTTACGCGGCCGACGCTGCTCTAACAGTACGAAGAGCATGCGAGAGCTAGAAAAGTAAATTGATAGTTTGTCGAGCGGCGGGACGTCCCCTAATATTTCCGAATGTAATCGAGTGGGTGTGTATGCGTCTACCGTGAAAGACTCTCGCTGTCCGTGCAGTCCAGAGGAACCGTGCAGACACACATCGAATCGGCGAGCTCCGCCGTTTGCCCGATTTCGGGGAGATGAAGAGAACTCCAAGAGCTAAAAAAAAAAAAAAAAGAAGCGTAAAAAAAGTTGAACAATACAGTAACCGGTCGTCGAGGGGATCGAGCTCGGGGGAGGCGAAGGTCCGGGATAGAATACCGCGTCCGGACGCCGAGGGGGTTGCCGCTCTACAGGATGGCCTGTTTTATTGGCTGGTTTCCGTCGGGATAGAAGTACAGAACTATCGGCGTATGTGTATGCGAACGATTTTTTTTTTTCTTTCTCTTTTTCTCTCGAGAATTCCTCGGAAACTCCGGTCGAAAAGCCTGAAGCGTGTGACGACCAGAAACCGGCACGCTTCGGTGCACGAGTCGTCTGGAGCGCCCACTGATGTAATCACAGTATGAGCTTTCGCTGTAGATAACAACTACTTCATACGTTAAAAAATAAATTAAAAAAAAGACACTCAACTTTCCCTCGTTTCTTTTATTTTGAGCTTTCAGTAGCGATTGTTGAAGACTTCAGAAGCAATTGATAAATATTAAAGTGAGTTTGAGCGAGAAGTTAAAAATCTATGAAAGTCAATGGAAGAACCTCGTACTCCAAAAAAAAAAATTATTCGAAGATCGACCCGCAAATAAATATTTATTCAATTGAAATATATATTTGTTTGGGGACGACAATCGAATAAATTATTTTCCTACGTGTAACGAGCCACTAGTGAATGTCAGTCGCGATAAATAATCATTCAAAAAATCCGCGATGAAAAAAACAAACGCGACCGTCAAAGTTCTTCAGCGGCGAGTCATAGATATTAAAACGAGTTAAGGGAAGAGGCTCGAAATGTACGAAAGACAAAAGAGGTTCGTGCGAACCGCGCGAGGGTGAATTTGAGGGAAGCGACGATCTTCCATTGTTCGTCTCAGTGTGCAGAGCGGAAGTTGAGTTTTTCAGCGAAAGATCGACGCGTGCCGAGGTTCGACGGGGTTGCCTCGGGGAGGCCTCGAGTCACGCGACCGGAACAAGCTTCCTAATTGATATCGATTGGTGCGAGCGAGTCGCCTGACCAACACCCCGAGCACTCCCGAGAAGAGTTTGCACGAAGAGTGTAGAACACTGTATCATCGACGGCAAGCCGGTGTAGAATATGTTGTTTGGCTCGATGCGGTTGTTTCACGGTGTGCAGCTGAAATGCGCCACACGAAGAGTTCGCCCCATCGAAGGAAAGCCGAACGGTGCAGGATTACTTCAGACCAGGCAGATGCCTCGTCGATTAGAGTCCCCAATTCATTACTCATTGCGTGGATGACCGTTTAAAGAAGTAACTCCGGTTTTAATCTGAAATATAAAAATCACCAAATTATATACTGTCCATTTAAAAAAAAATAAAAAATAAAAAAAAAAAATTAATATAATATAATGAAAATGTGATTTTCAAACAGGACGTACACTGCAGAATATTTTACTTCCTGATCGAGGATTTAATTTTTTTCAGTATTTGCTGTGGGATGAGAAAATTTGTGAAACGAGAGAATTAAATAAATAAAATTGTTTTTGGAGCCCGATGTTGTGTCCGGCACACGCAGGGGGCGAGTTTACACAGGGCAGCGAAATAGATCGAATTAAGGGCGAACAGTCCGCGAGCAAAAACAGACGGAAACGGACGAGAGAGCGGTTTATGTCGAAAGTTTTTCAATTGTCGAAAGTTTAGCTTTTCCGCGAGAAGCGCGCGGCAATTTATCGTTCCGTTAGGGAGTCTCGTGAGATTGTATAGAGCCGAAAAGAGGAAGGTTCGGGGGAAGGATGTGTGCACAGAGCAGCGGAGACTTGGAACTACGAGCCTGACCGATCTCGATCCTCCTCCGCGACGATGTTCCCCGACCAATTTCGTTTCTCACGTAAATTCGTATCGTCGCGGATGAACGAAAATTCATAACTACAAAGTTGCCACCATAAATTAACAAAAAAAAATTCAAACGCGTACACAAGTAGTGAAGAGCGGGGCCAAATGAAACAGTGGAGTAAAAATGAATTTTCCAATTATTTTTCGATTCCCAATTTAGCGCCAATCGCGTCCGTCGCAACTGTACAAAAGTTATTAAAAATTTCTCGAAGAGCAAGAAGCGTTATGAGAAAGTTACAAAGAAACTACAAGTTTTCACTATCAACTTTGTGTATAATTTTTGTGCAAAACAACTGGGCAAAAACAAATTCAGGTTCGTCGCGAAAAATACACCAACTTAAACAAAAAAATTATGCGGCTCTGAATTTTTTTTTTATGCTACCGATTTTTGTTCACGAAATTCTAATAACATTGCTATTTTTAGTTTTTACAACCCCATTCTATAAATCATCTTGTGTATTTTGTTTAACGAAACGTGATGAACACCTCAGTTTTTTCGCGACGCCATCGAGAAGCAAAGTAGTTTTTTTTGAAAAAATATAATAAACAGGATATAAAAATTCTAAAGAAAATATCAAGGGACAAGAGAAGCACGGAAGAAGGTATGAACTAGCGCAAAGAGAAAGAGAATTACTGGGACTGGAATTTTGCCAAGAAACCGGCCGCTACACTGGAGGAAAACGACGAGATATTCGGAGTGCGACGGGAGACCGTGGTGAAGAACGACGAAGAAGCGGAGGACGATAGAATTGCAGAGATTCGCGAAGCAGAGAGAGGGACGAGTTTCTGCGAAGAAAAAAAAAAAGCTCGCGACTGGGTGTGGGGGGGTGGGTTGGAGGAGAGATTAATCAAAGCGAAATTCAGGCGGCGAGGCCGACCACCGACAAAGCATATTTCCCGTAAGAATTGATCGTTTCCGGTTCCGTTCTCTTTATGGTACGTTGCGGCTCAGCGATGTATTAAGATTACTTAATCAATAAAGGTTCCCTCAACGTACCGGCGCGACTACACGTAACGCTACGCGGTTTATCATTTCTGCCCCCCTCCAAACCACCCTCTCGGGACATGAGCTCAATTATTTTCTCTACGAACGGAAATTTTTATCATCTCGACTGAGGGGACGGGACGCGAGATAATTTTTCAACCCTTTAACGATCACCGGAGAGACAATTATTTGCTCGAATTTATGAAAAAAAAACAAACAAACAAAAAAATTGGAAACATTAAATTCATCGTATTCGACTTTTCAATGTTCAACAATATTCGAGTTGACGAGTAAATTAATTTTGTAAAAATACTTGAATCTAAACATTTTTCGGTATTATTTTAGCATTATTAAATTTAACGTTAAAGGGTTGATGACCAAGTGTATGACTCGAAATTTATGTACCGCTGTGAGCTCGAGGCGTTTAGATTTTGGGTATTAGATAGAGTAAACAAGATTTATCAATTGGATTGTTTGGACCGCGTTGGAGCAACATAATCTGTAGCAAACGGATAGTCGAAGCTCCGTTGCTCCTTTAAGCAAGATTTAGTCGGAATTAAGCGGAAGCGTTTAGCCAGGGGTTGAGCGCTCGGGTGCGAAGACTGCACGCTGGGATGGCCAGGCGACGGTGCTCCTGCTGGTCCCGTCGCCGCTGCGCAGCCAAGTAAGCGTGATTCCGAGGGAGATTAAAGAGCCGAGAAAAAGTCCTTCAGTCCCTCGCTGTCGGAGGCCGGCAGATCCAATTTTTCCATCTCAATTCGGAACCTCTTTATTCGACTTTCTTTCTCCACCGTCACCGGACGTATAATCGGCAAACAGTCCTCTCAGCTGCTCCAGTCCCCACGGAAATGTTCACCGAAGAATTCCAAGATCAAGCTCCTAGAAAAAAATCCAAAAAAATGTATATTCAAATAATAATAAAAATAATAATACAATAAATATATAAATTTCAAGATGAAAACATCGTCAATAATTTCAGCGGCAAACCAATCTACGAAATTCGTTCATATTCGCGTTTAATCATGCATACGTAAAACGTTTTTTTTCAGCATCAATTCGAACACTTTATAGATACATTTTTATTTCCCCCATGCACACTTGAACGAATTTATAAATAAACGTCAATCCCCCTGATTAAATACCTGCACCAGATACCAAAATTAATTTCTACACTTTGGTACCTCGAGCAGAAATTTTGGTACCTTGTAAAAAAAAAAAAAAACTTGCTGACGGTGAGTGGCCGTCGACTCCGAAGCGTGAGTCGTTCGGTGTGAGAAGAAGGTTCTCGAGGTGGGAGAAGCGAAGCCTCCCACGACCCTGCGGGTGATCGGAGGGCGAGCAGGCCAGGGGTCCCTCGGTCAGATCTCGCTCGGGTCTCTCGTCGGCAGCAGACAATAGGGCGGACACGCGCCGCGTCGACCATTAAGCTTGTAGCGGGCGCGTGGAGCACATTAGCGCACGTCGCGAGTGCACAAACAGCTATGGAACGTGAAGCAATAGGCGCTGGTTAAAAGCAGAAGTTACCAGCTCGATGTTTATATATATATAAAATCGAGGGTGAAACAGAGAAGAGACAGAAACAAAGGTTGGTTCGTTAAGAGGTAGGGAGAGGCGAGACCGTAACGTCGAAGAATCTCGAGCTAGTGTCGGGGCGACGAGGCGTCAGGCGATACATAAAGTCGGCCACCCTCTCTTCCCTCAAACACACATCAAAGCCGGTACACACTTTACGAGCATCGTATTTCGTGTGCACAGCTAATATCGACAGGATGTATGAATATCCGAAGTCATATCGAAGAGCTCTGAGGGGGGAGGACACGTGTTGACAATCGCGAAGAATCCATCTGGGACGTACCGCAACAATAAGTGGCAATCCACGTGTCCTGGGTGATTGTCGTGTTCCATCAAGATTTAATACACTTGGTAATTACGCCGGGTACCAAACACCGTGTAAATTTCGCTGCGGCACGGACTCTGTAAAAATCGAGTTGATTATCATTACAAGTTTTTTTTTTTTCATATTTTTATTACCGATAACTAGCCATTTATATTAGTGCTGATTCCCAATTCCGCTTGAATCTTAGATAGGTAAAGCAATGGACAAGAGCAGTGAATTAATACTTTTCGTGAGAGCACGTTGTAAATTACGTTTAAAACTTTGTAATAATATTAATGAAAAAAACAGCTGTTACTAGAGAAATAATCGAAAAGCACAGATGATTCCAGCAAAAAACTCTGGAGCAATAAATGGCAAGTTACGTTTAATCGTCTTGTTTCACGATTTAATACACTCAGCTATTCATACCGCGTACCGAAAATCGTGTCAATTTCGTCATGAATCGCACCCGAGTAGAATCTTGTTAAAGAAAACAGTAGCTGGTAACAGCGAGTTCCACCCCCAAACATGCTCGAAGTCGTGTTCTGCTCTACCGAAGCTTTCCGCACTCGTGTCGTTGAAGGGATCCGAGGACGAAAAAAATAAACGTGGCAAAAAAAAAACAACCGTCGGTAGCAGCAAACACGACCGCAAACATGTTCGAAGGGGCTGGAACTAGACTCGGGCGTTTGCTGACCGCGAGTTCTTCTCTTCTGTGCATACACGGTTCTTCGCAGCCACAGCCACTGTTCTCGTCGTGTTCAGCTCCACCGCAGTTACTCACGGGGAGTTTGTACAGAGTAGGCTACTCCGCCAGGCTGACGGGAAGATTATCCAAGGATTTGCGGGCTTCAACGTTCCAGAAAGCGTTCACCGGTTTGGAGCACGCGGAGCGAGATTGAGGCAGCCGCTTGGAAACGCCGAGCGATTGAGAAAGGGCGTCAGTGCGAACATTGATTTCTCGCTCAATTTCCCTCGAAATATTTTGGAAACGGAGCTAAACCGTGAAAATCCCTGGATCCAGGGTCTTTGGCTATTTTGTCCTCGGGGCCACCAAAGTAAACAGCATTAACCGCAGCTTCCGGTTAGATGGAGTTGACCATGGGCTGTTTTTGATCTGCGAACACACAATAGACAAACTTTTACCATGGATAGGTGCCGAAGTTGCGGAGACTTTAAGCGAGTTAAATATGCACTACAATTTTTTTTTTGTTGAATGCTCAAGCTTGGTTGAAAGAGAAAAGTATTCCCGATGATTCTGGGACGATCTTTTGTCATTAGGTTTTTTTTTTAATCAAATTTTAGAGGATTATAATTGAAACAAAATTATAAATTCAATGCCCTTTTTGTATAGAATTAAGATACCAAACATAAAAATTGCAAATCTTTTGCCTAAAATTCATTTAAAAATTTACGAGCAAATGAAAAATTTTTACTATAAAATTGCGACGCAGTAATAATTATAGTTAACATACCAAGGAATACTGCGGAGAGAAATCGTAAAAATCACTGCACTCTGAAACTTTAGCTATTTTGTCCTGAGAGCATCGAAGTAAACAGCATTAACCGCAGCTTCCGGGTAGATGGAGTTGAACTTATCGAAAGATATACAACTTTTTTTTCCCTCGGAACCAGAGTTGACCATGGGACCATTATTGATCTGCGAACACACAACGGGCAAAGTTTTGCAGTGGTTGCGTGCTAAAGTCGTGGTATAGCGACTGTAAATCAGTTTAAACGTTCTCCAACAACCATCTCGTTACCCATAGCTAATACCGGCGCGCTTAGAAGTGTAACGCAAGCTCGAACTTCAGCTTCAAACTTTTTTCGTCAAATGTTCGAATTTTCTTGAAACCTGGAAAAGCATCCTCGTTGAATTTGGGACAATTCTTCCCATCACGTTATCCATCGAATCTGAAATGGCAATTATAGTTAACATACAAAACAATTTAATGCCGAAGTTTTCTGCAAAATCATGACGTTAGAAAAAATAAGACTAGAAAAAAATTTACTTTTTCTACTCTCTCCACGACGCTCTCCAGGGCACCCAAAGTGTACCATCTTACTATGTAAGAGGTGAGAGTATTATGTAATACATGTAAGTATGTACTCGGCGAGAATCTACAGGGTGGGAGACTTGATTTCAAAAAGGGGGACGAACGCGAGGGGCGTCGAAGGAGATCCGGTCCCGCGTGCGCACCTGGGCAAAGGCGTGGCCTTTGCCGTTTTGCGGCAGGGTGGTTTTGCGGAACAGGACGGCTGGCTGGGCCGCACGAGGTGCCGGGGTGGTCGATAGTGAGTGAACTTCGTCGCTCCTCCGTCTTCTTCCTCGACGAGCCTCGAAACTCTGGATCGACTCTCTCTGTAACATAAAAACACAACGTCAATCGACACGCATATCATCCAAGTTGATAGCACTTATGTATTCTCTGCTCCCGAGCGAAAAAATTAGCCAGACGGCGAGTCTGGGGCGGGAGCACATGGATTTTTTTTAAATAAACTTTGTAAGTAAAGTATTTTTGAGTAAACGTCGCTAGTCATCTGGCTTCTTTTCAACGAGGTTCTTGAACAGCTTCTTCTGTAACAAAAAAAAATAGACCGTCAATATACGCGTATCTCAATGTGAAACGGTAGTCTGGCACTATTCTACTCACGGCTGGAGAAAAAAACCAAATAGAAGGTGGTTACTCGACGGGTGAAGACTATGTGGAAACGAGGACGATATTTCGTTGTTTTGTTTAAACATTTTTTTTTTCAATCTGGATCAGCTTCTCCTGTAACATAAAAATACATCTTGAATCGGAACGTATACAATGAACAACGATAGCACTCTTCTTTTCTCTGATCCTCGAAAAGAAAAATAGTTTGTGGTCGATCGAGCAGTTAAGAGTCAGTGGAGGCAGAGATGATTTTTTTTTAACAATCTTCGCAAGCACTTTTCAGTGATCTTTGCCTTTCGCTGACACAGAACTCTCGATCAGCTTCTGCAGCTAATCGCCAATCGACTTGTAAATTATTTAAAATTACAGCGCTCGTCTACACCACGAAAAATAATTTGACAAAATCTGAATGCTAACTTTCGTGAAAATAATTTAGCTGAATAACCGATAAACTTGTGTGTTCAAATTTAAATATAGAAACCTGTCTTTTTGTTTTCCGTGCCATCAAAAAATTTAGTTTGCACATTTCATTGCAGTACCAGAGTCGCACGATGCAATCAGAATATTAAGAAAAAAAAATAGTCCAAGTTTAAGAACGATAAGTCATAAAAAGTACAAACTGTTTTACCGAGTATTTTTTTCTGTGCTCCATAAAAAGCGAAAGTCCCCGGCGAATGTCGATACGTGTATTCTTAAAAAAACAAACTCCATAACTGAAGTGCTTTTAGGTGAACTTCGTCATTCCTCTGGTTTCTGCCTCGGCGCGGCTCCAAATTCTCGATCCCCTTTTTCTGCAAGATAAAAAAAACATTGTCAATCGACACGTTCATAATGTAAAAAGATAGCACTTTAAAAAAAAAAAAAAAAAAAATTGAACAAGTCTGGGACGTAGCACGTGGTCATTCAAGGGGTCAAGAGACTCGGTGGACGTTTTATTTTTTTATTTTTTTTCTTGTATCTCCATCTGAGATTAATATATTGGATGCAAACTGGGCGAGGATCCAAAAAAAGAGAAAAATCCCACTCGGGCACTGTCTCGGCAGCTGATTCTATGTCAACACAGCGACTCGAGAAGCTTTCGCTTATTGCTCGGTTTGATGGACATTGGGAGTGCGCTATCGCAAGGGCAAACCAGACGAATAGTCAGCGGGTTGTTAATACACCGAGAGGAGGACCGAGGAGCAAACGAGCGCGACATGAGAACGTCGCAGTCGACGACGAGAGGCATTTGCAATTCGACCCAATTCTCGCGCTCACGGATCTCGCGCCACTGCACTATCTTTAGACTTGTTGTGTGTCGGAGATAGAAAGAAGTAACGGGCCGAGTTTTCTGGCGAGGAAAAAAAAAAAAAAAAAAAAAAAAAATCCGCGTTAAATCCGAGAATAGCGCATGGTGCGACCTCGACCGACCGAGAAACAAAAAAGAGACCCCAGAATAATCGAAGGGCAACAGGGTTTGACCTATATTACAGATTTGTTGATGTTAAAAAAAATTAATTGGATACAAAAATGAAGTACAATATTTTTGGAGCGAGGAAAATCCTGCGAAATTCTGAAGACTAAAAAAAAAAGCTCGCTGGCGGTCGAGCGATTTTTGACCTCATATCGAGAAACCTAATATATCAGAGTTATTTTTATCAGCGAAAAAATAACGAAAAGAAATCAGAAAAATGTCAATGAAAACGCCTGCGCGACTTTGATGTCGAGTCAGACCAAAGACGACACGGCGGACGTGAAAACATGTTTTTTTTCCAATCTAAATAATGTGGATTGCGAAGATGAAAGTACTAAATCGTCGAATCGGGGCGAACACAGCGAAAATTCGACGGGTAAAAAAACTCACGGCAAATCAATTCGCGTTTTTCATACCGAGACATTTGATATATTCGAAGCTATTTTTATCCGCAAAAAATAATTAAATAAGATTGTAAAATTCGAGGATTTTCCTAAGTGTCCAATGTAAGAAATGTTAAAAATAAAGGAAAAAAAATGTACGTGAAAAGATGAAGAATTAAATCGTCGAGTCGAATAAGCTAGTCGAAAGTCAAGGGCTTTCTTCGTACATCGAGAAACTAACATAAGAAAACTATTTTTTTTATCTCCAAAAAAACGTCGAAAACGGATGACAAAATTTCGGTGTTTTCGTGACAAAAATTCCCGCTGGATTTTCATGCCAAAGGGCTATCAATAGCCGTTGATGGTCAATGACTACGACGTTCCGTCTCTTATAAATAAATTCTCTGAGCGGCCAGCAAAACCCACGAGAAATACGTACAGTAAACGCGAATCCACCGATTCATCATCGTTGAATTGATGCAATAGAATTGATCTATACCACGGTTTATAGTGCACGCGCATTTACGATAGAACCAGCCACGTAAGCTATACGCGTGCCTAAGTGCTGACTCGTGTTACCGGAAGTGGCTCCTAATAGGATCCTCCCGGCTCGCTACTACGTTCGCTGTAGACAGAAACTGCACCTCTTTCACTATTCACCCACCGAGTTGCCTATCCTCCTTTTCGACAATATATGTACCCAAAATCTACAACTATATGTGCGTCTATGCGTGTAAAAAATAAATTTACCGTCAGCCAAATCAGTCTGAATCATCGTCTATAACCGATAGACTGCAAGTCGTCTTCTTTTTTTTTTTTTTTTATCCTAACGAATATCTTGCCAAGTCGAACTGAATCATCGTCTACAGTGCTTGAGATCTACAACAATTTTTTTTTGTTTTTACAAATCACGGTTACTGTCGCAGCTGGGACTTTACGTGGAACTATAAAAAAGAAATGCGACTCAGCCAGAACTTGGTGACTTAATGTGACGAAAATTGTCCAATGTACAGACGTGAAATAATGCATTTACCGTCAGCCAAATCGGCTGGGATTATTTTATTTTATTTTTTATTTTTGCCTTGGTAAATATTTGGCCAAATGGAAGTGAGCTCCAATTTTTAGATTCTACATCACCTGACGTGAATAAAAATATATTAGCGACTGATCGTTATCACCGTAGCTACAATTTTTTTTTTTTTTGGCAATCTAGGATAGAATCACGAAAAGATGCGACCCGATCAGAACTTCCTACTTGGCTCTATCTCTTAGAAAAAATTTCCCTCGGTGGAGTGAATTTTTCTTTGGACTGTGTTGGGCGAGGGTGCGAAGTTTCACGCCTACAGGGAACGTACACACACTGTGGAACGCCGGTAGCCAAAAGTTAGGACACGTATATGTGTACAGCTTTAGGTATATTGCTATTGAAGCGATCGTGAAGGGGGATGGCGCGACGATTGACCGGATGTTTCCCCATTGTGTAACGTGGCCTGGCGTTCGACATTGTGAAACGTTTAGCTCAAAAAAAAAAAAAAAAATCGGGCTGCAGGGGGATGAGAGGGCCATCGAATGCACGTCCCTCAATGGGACGAAACGGTGAAATGCTGCTGTACCGATTTAACCGAGGCAAATGGGCTTTAAAGCCGGAAAATTGTTGCATTGTACGAGCCTCGAACGACTCTCGGCGTCACGGCTGGTAGTCTTCACCACGACGACATCCCGCCCCCTGTTTCGGGCCTCGGACCTGAAAATATAAGCAGCGTTCGATTTATATTGTCACAATAGCCACCGCGCTCGGTCGCGTATGCTTGTGTGTATTTATATACATATATAGGAATTTATATTCACGCAACAATGTGTCCAAAGCGCGTGAGTCGGAAAAAATACCGCACAACCGCGAGAGAATTCTCAATGCAGTCCCATTCACATGCTCGGCTCAATTTCACCCGGTCGATTCTATCAGGGATTTGCCAAAGTACCACCTAATACCCTAAACAATTTCATTTCTCTGTTCTTCGTCTTTGCTTCTCACTCAACTACACGGTTCGAAAGCTCGTATGAAATTTTATGCACTGGACTGGAACTTTTTGTGCGAAAACTGTTATATTCTATTTCATGTAAAATTGTGATGAAAAATTAATGCTCAATGTATTTAATAGCGTTGAATTTACTTGATTTTTTGTTAATTTTTTTAATTCCAATAACCATGTATATGAATTTTTCATCACAATTGTACAATAAATTTGATGCACCAGTTTCCCCACGAATCCAGAGTTTTTCTCTCAGTCTAAATTCCGTCTAAATCTTCACTAATCAATAACAAAAATTGACGAGCAAGTCACGAATTATCTTTGACTACTGCAACAGCAATTTAATTTTTTTGTTTTTTCCCAAGCGTTTGTCGTTTCTCCGATAGCATTGATCTTAAATATACGTACGCGGGGGAGATAGTTGCATGCTCCGTTGAGCATCAAATCTCGCCAGCGAGTCCCCCTTCCGAATTTCGATTTTCTTCTTTCCTTTTTATCGTTTCATTTCGCAAAGTGCACTGCTCGCCATCCAAGTTTTACTCCATTGCCGGAGCAAGCAGATTGTTCCTGATGGGCATCTACGTAGATGATTTTGCTGTCTGGATCTCGTCGGGCGTTTATCAAGTACGCTACTCGTGCCTCGTACGAATGGTGAGTCGTTCCAGGCCGCATCCATCGGAGACCTAGAAAAAGAAAAAAGGGCGTGAGCGACGTAGCAGAGCAGAGTCAACGATAAATCAGAGTCGCTGGGTCATAGCACCTGGTCGGCGTACTCTCTCCTATCCCGGCGAGCAGTGTCGGAGAGCTCTTCTGTGCGTGGAACAACTCCGTACGTCGACGCGAGGAAGCTGAAGAAAAATAGCGACCCGTGAAGCCAACAGTCACGGCTCTCGTTGTCGTTTAAAAGCATTTAGAGGCTCGAAATGCGGCCACGGCTCGTCTACTATTTGTCCACGGCTCGACGGGATAGAAGAAAAAAAAAAAATTCTACCAAAGACCGATTGTCGATTCGGCGCGCCTCCGTCACGAGTTTCACACTTTTTCTTCTCGTCTCGATGACGCAAAAGAACGGAAGTCAACAGACGCACCGGCCAACCATTAACACAGCTAGACAGACACATTTTCGCTTTGCAACTATTAAAAATAAATTGTCCGGAGCATCGATTGACAAATGTGTGTTGACAATTGAAACTACCTTAGAAACTAAAAAATTAATAATATCGTATGGTTTTCTTTTAACGGTGACTAATTACCCGGCGCTTGATTTAATTCAATCGAAAAAACACTCCGATTTCGGTACCAAAAAAAAAAAAATTACAATTACTCCAAACTGTTCGATCAAATAATTTCCCTGAAAATATCTACCAGAAATTGTTTAATCTAAAAGCTCTGACGCTTTACAATAAAAATAAAAATTCTACAACGCAATGTAACAAAAAAATTAAGACTAAACGTTACTGAACGTTTCTCAAACTTTTGACCCACCAAAAAAAAAATTACAATTACTCCAAACTCTTCGATCAAATAATTTCCCTAAAAATATCTACCAGAAATTGTTTAATCTAAAAGATCTGACGCTTTACAATAAAAATAAAAATTCTACAACGCAATGTAACAAAAAAATTAAGACTAAACGTTACTGAACGTTTCTCAAACTTTCGACCCACCAAAAAAAAATTACAATTACTCCAAACTGTTCGATCAAATAATTTCCCTAAAAATATCTACCAGAAATTGTTTAATCTAAAAGCTCTGACCCTTTACAGTAAAAATAAAAATTCTACAACGCAAAATAACAAAAAAATTAAGACTAAGCGTTGGTGAACATTTCTCGGACTTTCGACCCTTTCTGATAAAAGCTATCCATGGAGAATTGTTGTGAATGGAAACGTTGTGTAGATAGAGGCGTGTGTACATCGGATCCGGCCGTTTCAATCCCTTTTTCCCGCACGAAAAAGCCCACACCCCCGTAATGTCATCGCTAATTGATATAAACGCACGACCCATACTAATATACTTGTCATAGGACCATGCGTGGTCTAGGGAGGGTGAAAGCAAAAGCCGAAACGTTACGCAACCCCCGTCCCTGCCCGACCATATCGATGTAAACGAGGCCTGTAAGCGTCGCGACGACGTAATCCTCCATCAGAGGCAGTGAACGTTAAGCAGCAGCACGTCCTGAACCGCGCGACTTACGTGAGCTTCGCCCTACCCGGCCTTAGTTGATATTAGATTCGGGCCCTGTGAATTTCTACACCGCGACTGTGTACGCTACGTATTATGTCGTATGGGCGCTGCGGTGGTCCGCAATATCGCTACATCCCATTTACATATCAATGCGATCAGCGAGAACGCACTACAACATTGTGTTTTATGTTAATTTCGTTTGTCGATGCGTTTCGAGCCTACTTCAGCAATATCGCGGCACCTCGTCGGACAATGATCTTACACTGTGCTACACGACTGCTGTTACTTCTTAATCTAATATTAATTATTACCTTAGGATTAATTTAGATTTAAAATTTAGAGTATTTGGACTAACGAAATTATAAATTTTGCTCATGGTTTGCAAAATATTAGATTACTTTAGAGTTATTGTTAGTGAAAAAAAAACAAACTGACACTACGTTCATCTAATATTTGCTTATCTTTGTGAACAATTTTTGTCGGCGATGAAACATGAGACTTTTTGAAGATTTAATTTATATTAATTTAATTTGATAATCGTCCAATGTCTGCTGGGACGCTAACGAGAACGCTGGTCACGAGTTGAATTTATTCCGAAGGTAAGATCGCGTTGTATCGGGGAGGGTGTCGAAGCGCACGCCGCTCTCGAGCCCCCTACAACCGAGACAGGGGGTTCCGAATAAACTCGTTAAATCAGCGTTCTCGCAAAGCGCCCGCTCGCGCGCGCCCTGACTAACGTCGATATAAACTTTCACCACCTAATAAAGATCGATGCTCCGGGCGCTGCCTACACGACTCCTTTTGCCTGCCGGCCGGTTTAGCTGGCCCTCGCCGCAACAGACTTAATTGAAGATAAAGCCACGTTCAACATTAAGTGAGCCGTCGACTGTAACGTCGAAGAGTACACGTGCAACGTTACGGAGCAAGGGTGCACGTGGGTTTGCCTACTCCCCAAATTATATGCCTTGCAACGAAAAATCCTACGTGCATTAAATGTATACACGTGTGTGTATACATTTTTTTTTTTTTTTAATTCTGCTATCCCAATTTTTAAGAATTCGAAAGTGACGTATCTCGGTTCGATAAATGAAATTTTACAAACCAAAGTGACTTATTTCTAATGTAAAGTCGCTTTCGATCGAACAAAGAGATTCGTAAAGAAATTAAACGTCTGTTGGGAATTTCGGAAGACGTTGAGAAATCTAGGTGACAAATAGGTTTGCGCAAAGCGAGGGCCGCAGCTAGGAAGATTAAAGCTACTCGACGCAAGCTGTCTTCGTCGGAGAGGTGAGAGAGCAGAGTTTGCTCCGACGAATTCTTGCTCGCGAAGGAATGGTCCCTGGTGAGGCGGGTCGCTGTCCAAACTCGAGCTCCCAGGTGCCGCAGATGCGTTCTCGCCTGTACAAAAAAAAGAAACGGAATCTATTAGTCGCACATTTGCTACCCAATACCGATGCAACGGAAAAACTTCACGCCTGGTTCTTTACCTCATTGATGTGTTTGAAATAAAATGTGAGAATAAAAAAAAAAACCCCCCGAGTCTATAATCAACATTACCATCAAATAACATGTGCAACGTACGAACTCACGAGAATTTCCATTAACAAGCAAAGCATCAAGATGTTAAAAAAAAAAAAAAAAAAATTGAATCGTCGAAAAATCAATCATTTTTCATTTAATTTTGCAGTCCGTTTATTGGACAAGAGGCGTTGAGTAAAAAGTTCGAAAGTGGACCGAAAGTGTGACGGGATTGAATAAAGTAAACGGGAGAGTTCGCGACACGGGGGGATGAAAGAACGGTGAGAAGACAAGATGCCCCCCGCTAATAAGGCGTATCAGTAACCAAGGCGACGAGGCGAGGCTCCTTAACGGTAAAGAAGAATGGACGAGAAGGAGTTCACGCCTCCGCGCTTTCGCCAGCGGTATAAGAACTCGGAGCCAACGAGGAGAAGAGGGTGAAGAGGCAAGGGTCGTCTCGTTTCCCTTGGCAGGAACTTTCGCCCCGTCCCAAGCCCCGGACCACCCTCTTCTCGCTCTCGTCGTACTTCCAGAAAACTCATAAGTTTCAATTTAGCAGGTGTACGCCCGGATCAACATTCCCGCTGGACGAGCTTTACGCGGCTAAAGACGAAGCTCATATCGATTCCCTTCCCTTATTCTATACATCGTACGCGCCGTCCTTGCGCTTCCGCTGTGCGTCATCCACTCCCAAAGCGACTTTCACTATACGCGACCCTAGCTCTGTATTTACGGTTTACCGACGCACGAGACTGGACTATAACGGTAGCCGGACTCATCCGGAGAAATCATCAAACTCTGCGCAATGGGTAAAAATCACAATCTTTTGACTCACGACTTAATTATATCTTACCGAAAGAAACCTCGATCGGTTTCACTATTCTCGAATTATACTAGAAATTCTAATTGGACTAACAATTTTTTTTGTTTTTTGTTTCAATGCATAAGTCAATTTTGTTTTACTTCGAATAGAGACATTTGTTCGAATGATCGAGACACGAAAGAGACAAAAATGAATTGAAATGGCACTTGGAAAATGAGTGAAGATTTTTTATATAATATTATGCAATGGAAACACGCAATGAAATATTGTGCAATTCAAACAGCGAATTATTCACACGCTATTTCTTCGTGTAACGGCAAAGTGAAGGAGAGTAAAAAAAACAGCCAAGAACAATAAAAGTCTCGTGACACAAAAGCACCAACATTAATATTGCTGTAACTATAGTCTGATTCGTTCGAAGAAGCTATTACACGCAGCGAAATTGGAAGGTGACAATGGTTTGACTCACGAATTAATTATATCCTGCCGAATGAAACCTCAACGCTTTTGTCACACTTGCATTGTTTCAACTATTCTCAATTTTACTCTGCTCATTTTCATTATTTACAGACGAGCACATTTCTCGTATCTCGAATTCGTAAATTTATTGAAATCATGGAATCTAATTTTATAGAGACATGGATGAAAAAAAACAAATTGAAATCAAGCCTCGGAGATAAGAGACGAAGTTTATGTAATAATGCGCGATGCAACTATGCAGTGCGAATCCGGACAACGAATAATTTACACCTGACTATTCGTGCGACAAAAAAGTGAGGCAGAAATAAATTTGAGAACAATTAAAGGTTCATGATAGAAAAGCGCCCGCGTCAAGGTTACGACATTGGAGAACTCGCGGAGGTGTGCGAGTGTCGGAAAGTGGATGACGCAGCGTGCAAGACGTGCGTTTACGAATTCTTCCAGTCTCGCGTGGGAAGGTAACATCGCGAGCGACACGCTCGAGACTCCACGGTCCAGGAGGCGATGTCTAATTTCAATGCTTTCGACGAAACATGCGGTCGCATGAAACTGGGTCAAGCACTCGAAAATTATGTGGTGCAAGCTCGTCGCTCATCGCCCTGCCGAATGCACGCACGACGAGGCGACCGACGATTCGATCTCAAATCTTTAACGATCCTGTGCTTCGATTCCCTCGTGAAATTGATATCGAATCTCGATGAATTCGTAGAATCTTCCAATCAATTCGAGCACTGAAACAAACAAGAATTTATCCTTAAATACCTCATGACTAAAAGAAAAATAACTACCTCAACAATGAATTCACGCCAATAAATAGCGTTAGCAAACATAAACAAAACAGAAAGTCATATCCGAATAATTCACATCCCTCCCAATCTTTCATAAACAGCCAACTTCTGAAATTATTGAAGCTACAAAAAACTATTCGACAACTCTTCCAAATATATCGTCCCATTATCTGATCTCGAGCTTTGCTCATAGAATAAATCGACACGCTCGCCGAGAAATAACAACAAATATCTTGGACAACTCGAAATAAAATTACCGATAGTGAAATACCTAATCGTCACATTGCACAGCAGGCTATCGAGTGCACGTAGACGATGAGCTATTGTAAACACACGGTCGCAAGCTCCTCGAAAGAAAACGTTTGACCGTGGCCGATTTGAAAATAAATACCACCCCGAGAATCGTCGTGTATCGGCGCACACGGAGTGTGTGACTCGAATACAGAAATAAAAATAGCATTTGCATCGGGCACGCCAAGATCGGGACGATGTGAGGATTTCAGTCCGCGCTCGTTTTATAAGTAATATATACGAGAAACTGTACATCGTTTCGCGCTTACTTCATCGGATTCACGGCGAATACGATACGGCCGATTGATCAACTTCGTTCCTCGCCCGAAACGCAAAACGATCGTAATACGTTGGAAAATAGAACGACTATAGTCGAGAAGACCCTGCGCAGTCTGACGGTCGGGATGTTCGCACGTGGCCCCTCTCAACGCCCGTCGATGCTTGGCCATCCTGGCGAGAAATCCGCGAGTCGCCGCTCCACGTCCCGTTCCATCTGAAACAAACCAAATTTTGAAACATTTTTGCCAGCCACAGAGAAATAGAGGGGAGAGCGAACGATTATGGAAGCTCGGCCGGTGGAAGAAACGTCGAGGGCGAGTCAATCGAGACAAGAGATTTTTGGGAGGTTTTTTTGGCGAATCGGCGAGATACTGGGTAGGTGCGGGGGTTGCCATAAATGTCTCGGAGATGGTTTTGATTCTTACCGCCCGGCGGCGCCCTGGCTCGAGCCAAGATACTAGTCGGAGCTTTTTGGCAGCTAACAGCCAGTGTAAGGTCCAACCCCCGAACCGAACGGTCATCCGAATTCTAGGTAAACTCTACTATCAAAACGTTAACGAGAAAACGTCCCGGACACGAAGTGAAAAAAAAAAAGAAAAAAAAAACTTCGTCGAATTTAAATATACATTTTTTTTTTTTTTTTCATTTTTTTTTTCTCGCACCAATGAAATTTTTTGAACAATCGACGATGGTCGCGTGTAACTTAGAACTCGTGGCGGTGTCGGGTGCCTCGAAATAACGCCCGAACTTCGCGCTAAATCTCTGTGCGAGCGTCGTATTCTCAACCGATTACGCTCCGAAACGCGTGACAATGATAATCATGTAATTTTTTTTGTTAGTTAATTTTTTTTTTTCAACCGAGAAAATTCGAGTTCGAAAAGAAGAGGGTAAGCGAAGAGCGCGAACGCGAGTGATTAAACTAAAATGGAAAAAAAAAAAAACGTGGGGTGATCGGAGACGCTTCGCATCGGCAAACTTCGTCTGGAGACCGAGAGACACGCAGTCATCGCATTTGTATTATTTATGAGACCTGCTAATTACTAAAAATACGATACTGTAACCGAGCCTGCTCGTTGACTAATGCAATGCTTGTTTTTTTTTTTTTTTTTTTTTCTCAATGTACTATTCCGAATAAAAAATAATAACGAAACGCCGCTCGACTAATTCCTTCCACGCCTGCAAGTTACTTTTTTTTCTTATCCCTCGCACTAACAGGCATCTGTCAGAGTCACACCAGATCGCATTGCGATCGGCATGACACGAGAGAAGAAAAGAAAAGCTCTCGTCTAATTTACTCCACCGATTGTGTAACGAGTCGTAGTACGTAATTTCATTCTCGTGATTAACGTACGACGATCCTTCTTGCTCGTCCCGCCGTCTTCATAATAATTGGCATGGATTTATTTGGCGCTTATGTAAGGCGGATTAGAGATGAGACTCGCGCCGATGCCTCCGCGCCATTTAATTTTACTTGCGGACCTCCAAGAATAGTCAGCTCGAGTGACGCCAGCAGACACGAGCACTCGCAGCGCCGGTTATCGTATCTCGTCCCGCTCTCTGCTGGGGGCTGGAAGCGATTCGCGCCCACCGCTCGTACCTGTAAAATAGACGAAAAAATAATTAATCAATTTAGCCGATTATCGAACGGTATGCTTAATAAATTCCAAGTAAAAAAAATCATCGTTCATAAAAATCCATGCTTTCATGCCACAGTCACTATTTAGAGTTCTCACTAAAGCGATATAAAGATAAATATGAACGAAGAGCTAAAACATTACTTGAGATGCTGAAAAAAAGCTTAGATAATTAATTCAATGACTTGGATCGGTATTGTCAATCTCCCCAGCCAATAAAAAAAATTCAAGATACACGTAAAAAAAAAGATTAAAAAAAAATAATAATTGTTCTCGAATCCGACGGTTTCAGACGGCAAAGACGATTCAGATTTTTTTTTTTTAATATCCTACGGATAATTATCGACTGAAAAATTATTATTCGAAAGACCGGCGAATCCCTGATAAATTCTCCTATTCGAATGTCTGTCGTAAATCTCCCCCGTAAATTCTCATCCGTCGTTCTCGCACTCTAAATTTTGTTTACGTCAGGCCGTTAATGATTTTTATTATTTCGACTGCGAGACTCGATATGTTTCTCTGTCCATACGGTACACGATATACTCCATTCTACGTGGGCCAAAATGTATTTCGGTTTTTGGACCGATGCCCCAGATTATTCGCTTGACCACGCAACGTGTATTAATAGAAGTCACATATAACCCAGCACTTTGCCTTTCTCGCCCGATCACCGAGCATCAACCATTGCCTATGAAGATCAATCCTCGACGGTCCGCGCTTATCGACCTATTCGAATCCTAATGACGAAACCGAGTAACATGTGCTCGTTACGAAATTTCTATTAGCGTTACATTCGTCGCATAATCCCGGCTTGTTTATCTCGATTTAATTTCGTCGCTCGTCGATCATCGATCCCCGTGTCTTTGATCTTTCATGCGCAAAACGATCGCGTGCCATAGAACTAATTCCAATCGAGCCTTTCGACAACATTCTTTTTTACCCTCGTGCAAAATCGCGAATTATTGGGTCATTATCAGGTACAAAGTTCGTCCGAAAAGCGAAATTGGACCGTCGAGGGGGAGGTCCGAGAAAAATCGGTCAAAGTCAGGGTGCGGACGGTCGGACAAACGCGAACGGAGGGCGAGAAAGAGCGAGCGGTAGTGGACTAGGATGTCCACCTGTTTCCGACTAAAAACGGCTCGGACCAGCCCGGCCGACCGAATTAAATATAGCAATCGGCCGCGAAATCCAGGACTCTTGCGTCACTGAGAGCTGCGTGGGCGCGACGCTCGTGTCCGCCCTCCTCGAGCACTCGGACAAATTTTACAATTTTTATTATTTCGGAACTCTACCTTGCATGATTTTTTTTTTTTTTTTTTTTTTTAACCGGCGGACAATAACTCTTCGCTTTCATTATTAACGGACCGAGGCGTGCTCCGATCGTGGTTCTTTCCCCGAGTTCGCGAGCCGAAATTTTACCAAAGCTACGGAGCATCGATAACGAAACGGGAACGTCGTCCACGCGAGATTCGACCCCAGCGGCGGACGCGCGCTTCTTAAATTAAACACGACGTCTCTCCCACTGAGAAAGTAAAGCGAGTTGCGTAAAAGAAAAATAATTCAACCGTTGTATCGCGAATTAATTACCGGGGAGAATTTACTCGCGCGGTTTATTCTACCGAAACGTGTAGAATTATTTGTAATCAATGATTATTCGTTTTATGAAAAAAAAAACAAAAAAAAAAACAAAAAAAAAAACATTTTTTTGATGATACTCTCTAGCGAACGAACGTGAACGTAGAACAGCAGGCGTAGAGCGACAAGATGGACGCGCGATTCAGGAGCAACCTCGCCATGATCGGGCGCAACGAGCCCATCACCAAGAAGGCCAGATTCTGGCAGAGCTACGTGCGCGCTCTCAAGGGTCAGTGCATCCTTTTTTTTTCCCCCTCGCTTATCGTACTTCGTCCGGAGACGTGCGGTGACGACAATTTTTTTCGTTGAAGTCAATTCAGGGCCTTTCGTACGTGAAAATTTTTGTTGTGACATGACCCTCAATATTTGTACGTGATCGTAAATTCGATCGGACAACAAAAAAACGTCTAGTTGAAATTTGACCTCAACATTTTTACAACTTTGGTGAAATTCTTCTAAATTAAATTTCAATCGAATTTCACTCGCTTCTAGACTTATCAATCATTCGTACTTTAATATTTCTCGAATCGATCAATTCATTAATAAAAAAAACAGTTACGGAATTGATTAAAAAAATTGATTCATTTCTGATTATTGAGATTGTTGCTTCGTTAATTTTGAAGATAAGAGCTTTTTGGAGTTAACGTCGATGTTGTCACTGTGCGATAATTTTTATAATCAATCGATCGACGGTCAGGTCACAGTCAAAAATTTCGTTGGCCTCTGAATTTATGCGATCGTCGTTGATCGCCGATTTTAATCGGCTTTGTTGCGATGACGATTCCACGCTGATCGGTCGATCCATCGGAACGAATCTTCGGGTGACGGTTGACTTATCGAGCTGTTTCATTCAGGCACCGACGACATGAGGGCCCCTGAACATACCCATAGACCACGTGGTATATTCCACTCCGACTTCCCGGAGCTCCATTCGTCATCGTGGCCCTATGGAAAGTCCATCTACGAGAATCCCCTGCACGCCGCGGACCGCATCAACGTACCGGGATACAGGTATCTGAAATTTTTTAAAAACAAAATTAGTCATCATCGATTTTCGTACGAACACCAAGTTTCGTTTGTCCCTTCACGTACGGGAATTCCACGACATTATTAAATCCGAGACGTAAATATAAATTTCTTAAATATAAATTAAACAGAAGAACACTGTATATTGACGATAAGAATTGATAATTTTTTTTTGTTTAATTTAAAGAAAAAGAGCCAAACCCAATGACAACAGACGAGAAAATCGATTGAAACATCATTTCGTAAAAATAATTTCGAGACGTTCCATTTTGCCCCTTCTACTTCTACATCTACTCGCCGAGAATCCCGTACGTGAAGAATTGCTGCGAACTAGAAATCGTTTTCCATACGCTCGGACTGAGAGACAATCTCATCGATTCTAAAAATCAGTTCGGTTTTAATTAATTAATTGAAAAAAAAAAAAAAAAAAAAAAATCCGTAAATTCTATTCCGTGTGCAGATATCTACCGGTCCACCGCGAGATCTACGGTTACTCCCCGAGACAGCTGTACCCCCATCAGTACAAACCTGTCGAACGTTTCACCGGTAGGTACTAAAAGCACAAAAAAAAAAAAAAAAAATCCCACAAAAAAAAAACGAGCCGCGAAAACGATCAGACGACTTAAATTCGATTAACATCTATAATTGAACTAGACAAAAAAAAAGAGAGGAACATATAAAAAAAAAATAACCAAACGTAACGATTGAACCAATGAGAGCGGTGTGGGAACGGAGAACCCACAGTTGACAATAAAATAATTCAACTATGGAATTCTCGGCTATGCGCGCCCCTCCCCCGAGTTGTAACTCTTAAACGCATCCCTTCGCGCATTCGCGCAGGTAATTTACAGATCACAACCTTGTCCCTGTTCGTACTGTACATTGTGCCCCTCTAAAACATAAACAATCAAACAAAGCAACTGTTTAATCACTGTAATACACGTTTACTCGCACTAACGTATGTTCCTCGACGAACTTTGTATGTCCATCACGAGCCAACCTCCACCCCACGTCCGCGCAACCCACAAATATTATCGCATTATTAGAATACTATATTGTGGTTCTCCTTATTGTTCTCGATGTTGTTATTATTACTACTTTAATGAATATTATTACTGTTCGTACGTTTATGAGTTATTATTACTATTACTATTATTATTATTATCATAAATAATTATTAATATTACATGGTAGTTAATTGTTCGATACCCACGTAAGTGTTTCCGCATACCTACGTCAATTCGTATTTATCATCCGTATATAAACGAACGAGAAAAAGAAAAATGAAAAGTTCTTTGGAAAAAGCACATACTACCGTCTACTTATGCTGCGTTGACTGCGCATTAACACAGCATGTATTCACGACGCAAACGTCACAGAGTATTCCGCTCGTGTGCGAGACCCGAATGGCTCGGTGTGAATGAAATCGCGTTTCACTGCTCTAATCGTATCACAAAAGATCAACTTTTTAGTATTCGAAACAGGACTTTTTTTTGTCTAAAAAAGAATTTCTTTTCTATGAAGAAAGGTTTAAACGGACATCGAATTCCGAGAGTGTATCGTCACGGATTCATCGCACAATTCGTCTTATCCTTTTGATCGTCATTTCGCAATAATTGATTAATTCAATTTTTTTTTTTCTACTACTACGCTAATTCATTAGCATTCCATCAGCGTCGAGGATTGATTGTGATAACTTGAGTCATCGATCAACGATAAAAAAAAAAAAAAGAAACTCTCCCAGTGCTAACGCCGAGGACTTTACCGTCTGGTCAGTAGAATCGCTTTCATCTTCGATTATTTTATCCTGTCGTTTTTCATCATTCTCTTTCCCTCCAAGTGGTTTTCTTAATTTTTCTTGCACGATCGAGTTGTTGCCGTTTTCATTTGTCTCTTCTTTTCTTCATCTTGAAGTAAAAAAATTCTACATACGAACGAATTGGTAACTCTTTGCAGTAGGCGATTTTCCTGGCAAGTGGCGATACCTCCGTCAGCTTACGGAATCGAGCGATCTGAAACAGCAGCAGATAATAAGAAAGTGGTCGAACAGGGAGAGAGAATTGTTCGGTGCAGTTATGAAAATTCGGTGTCTTAAGAACACCCGTGCTTACCCGGAACTCTGGGGCAATGCTGAGGCCTTCGCTGCCGCCGCCCATCCCCCATTCGTTAAATTCTCGCCTCGTTTCGATCCCCCTCAAACGATCGCCACGATTCTTCACAACTCCTTCAACCGACAATTTCCGACGATCCGGCGTGAGAATATAAATTTCTGAAGCCATCCGTAATTCCCGTCTCTTCCGCTCGAGAATCGAGCGCCGGTTCGTTCGCTGATCTTCAAAATCCTGTGTACGAAGAAAAAAAAAAAAAATTAATATTTACAAACACATATTATAAAAAAAAAAAAAAAATTAGAAAAAAATGACGATGCAATGCGCGTGAGTGACTGGACGAGTGAGAATTCCTAAAACGCAAATGTATCGTAGATAGCTCTATGGACTATTCGACGAATAGTTGAAAAACATAGTTTAAATGAAACTACGATACGATTTGCCGAACGGTTAATGAAAAAAAAAAAAAAAAATAATAGTAATCTGAGAAAAGATACAAATAAAAAGTGAGTTGAGTTGAGATTGGAAAAAAAAAAAAAAAAAAAAAAAATGGAATACCAGTGAATGAGTGAAGGGTGTGAAAGTTTCCAAAACGCAAATTTATCGTAGATGGTGCTATGGACTATTTGACGAATGATGAAAACATAGCTTAGACTCTTAAAAAAATAAAAAAATTTTTAAAAACCTGGGATTTGCCGAATGATTGAGAAAAATAATAATAATAATCTAAAACTACATATACGAATACAAGGGTGGAAAAAATCGGATCAAGTGTGAGATGAGATGATAAAAAAAAAAAAAAAAAAAAAAAATACACGAATTTTTAATAATCGCCAAAACTTGAAAAAGCTAGAAATTTTTTCACAGAGCTTCGCGGATTATTTTTATTATTTTTGTAAGTGATTCTTCCTGTTACATACACACATATGTGTATATATATATATATATATATATATGCATCAATTTTTTTTTTCAAGACTCTTAGAGCGTTGTAACTGTAGTCGTACTAATTTTTTATTAAAAAAAAAAAAAAAAATGCTTTGACAGATTATATTTGGAAGATCGAACGGTTATTTTGTAAACACCGGTCGAGAGTGCCAAAGCTTGTTTATCATTCGATCGGGTTGCGGCGTTGTCGCGACTCCACTAACTCGACGGAAGAGGACGCTCTTTAACCGAAAGTTCTCACAAAAACCATTCATACTATCGCACTTTAATAATGACAATAATAATGCACGAGCGAAAAAAAACAGAAGCGTTACTAACAACGTGTACGAATTACGAATGAGCGGAGATAAAAAAGTTACATCTTTTCTCCGTCTTCGACGTATAATGGAAAAAGAAAATGGCGTCCGAGGTCGATGCAGTCGAGTTGCGAGTCGAAAAAAAAGAAAAAAAAAAAAAAAGAGAGAAAAACGCGGGTCGCGAAAGCCGTGCGAGCGGGTGCAAAAATTTCTGTCTTTTTCAGGAGATGGCATGTTTCATTTTTTGACTCCCCCTAATCGAATGATAATCGAATGAGTTACCGTTGTTGTTTTTTTTTTTTTTTTCTCAGCTTGATCCCAGCAGCCCGTTCCCAATCTCGGCCAAGCAGCATTTTTCACCTCGATTACATTTGTTTCGTTGCGTCCGAAGTTTGTCGGGAGCGTGCAACGGAGATGAAAAATTGTGTTCGGCTGCGAATCCGCCTGCGATGTCCTAAAGCAAAAACAAAAAAAAAAAACAAAAAAAAACAGAAAAAAAATGAAGCAACGTCCCCGAATGGAGAATCCTCAAAATCGTACCTGTTACGTAAGCCCGAATATTGTCGCAGGAAAGCCCGAGAACGCGCAGAACAATTATTTTGTATTTCATTCGTCGATTAATGCAAATGGCCGCGTTCCGCCAATGGCCGCGAAATCTATCTGCCGAGAGAACATTCTCGGGCCTCCTTGCGGCAGACCACGTAACCTGTAATATGCGAATGTGCGACCTTACTTACCGAGCCGAACATGCTGCCTCCCCGATCTCAACAAAATTGAAGCCTTTATTGTCTCGACGCACCGTGGCGGAGTCGCTCGAGGTGCGATAAGTATTCGTTCATCGTGAATTTATGGACCGAGATCTGCAATGGGGGGACGACCGAAGGTGCGTCGGACTCGCGGGGCAACGCGTGCGAGAACTAACAGGCAGTGGAAGGAACAATGGCGGAGGGGTGGGAGGGGTGTATCGATGAATTTTCCGAAAGGTTAGTATCAACGATCTAGCTTTTTTTTTTTGTTTTAATCTTCTTCAAAATCTCGAAGTGCCGCTTGTGTCTCGTACGAGACGAGGTGTAAGACATACTTCCGCCGGCTCAGATCCCGTACGCAATTCGCTCTCTATCGCAATTCAATGTTCGTCGTGCGAATCCTCGAAGCGACGAGGATGCGAGAGTTGCTCGAAAGATCGCGAAAGAGAAATGGTTTTTTTTTTTTTTTTTTTTTTTTTTTTTTTTTTTTTTTTTTTTTTTTTAATGTAAAAGTACACGTAGCTTTGTTCCGTTTAACAATCGAGGCGACGAAGAGAAACGAAAGACGAGCGCTCTAACCCGCACGATGCTTCGTCGACACGAAGGACAGTCCGACTGAAAACTGACGGCCGAAAACAAAATGGCCGCGGCGTCGCGATTAATAATTTTTTTTTTGTTTTTTTTTTTTTACTAACCTCTTCTTGACTTACGGATGAGATCGCGTCGATTGCTTGAATGACCGCGAAAGAAACGGTATTGTGATGTGAAATAGCCACAAATTAAATTTGTATGTTTAATTATCAAGGCGGAAAAACACACACACGCACACCAATAAAACAAAAGCTACACCGACGACTACGACGACAAAAAAACGGCCGCAGCATCTTATTCCATATGATTGTCGAATCATTTATTTTCATAAAATATTTCGAAGATAATCCTCCGCCGAGAATTTTCAATGTCCATATTGCTCGAAGGGTCGTGGAAAAATAATGTATTTCGATGCGAAAGATCAACATACGGATACGGTGTGATAAATTTTCGATATACGGATCACAGGCCTGCGTGCGCTCGATAACCTGCTTTCTCAATGTGCGCTTTACCATAGATGTCGTTCTCGTTTGTGCCTCGTATCTGTTTTCGAGTATCGCACTCGACACCCGAATAAAAACTTTCCGTAAATTTAATATCGTAACTGACGAGCGATGTTCGCTCGATCGATATTTAACGTGAAAATGAAAAATGAAATAAGCAGTGCTCTGACTCGCACGATGATTTATCGACAAACAGGCACGCCAGACTGAAAACAATCGACCAAGATGGCCGCACCACTGCAGCCAATACAATGTGCGATTTTTTTTTTCTTTGTAAAAAAAAAAAAAATGAAAAAACAAATGTATTTATCGATGTGAAAGACCGAATTGTGAAAATTCGATGTGGATGAATATTCGACGCACGGATCGAAGACGTGTTCAAGCCCAGTAACTATCTCCGATGTGCCTCTACCTAAATGTGCCTGTATATATTTTGTACTCGTCTGCATGTCTTGCACTGGCAACCTAAGAAAAGAATCATACGGTAACACGTACACGTAGCTTTGTCATTCAGTTTGACGGTCGATACGGCAGAGAAAAAGATAACATAATTAGGAGCGCTATAATCCGCACGACGCTTCTACACAACGTCACGCCATACTGCAAACGAACGACTGACAACAAGATGGCTACAGCGTCGCTCCTGGGCGATACTCGATATGTTTTATGTAAAAAAAAAAAAAAAGTACCCAGAAAAATCACCCGTTACGCCCAAACTGGAACGCAACTTGTCGAAGCCGTCGTAATTCCGTGCGGATAGATTTAGATCGACGAAAAAAAAAAAAAAAAAATAATGTCCACGGAGTGACGGAGTTGTAGACATAGTAACGTAAAGCCTGTTGTATTTTGGGACGAACAGCGAAACCGTACGACGCAGATAAAGCCTGGAGCGATCATTTGGACCGATTAGCCGACATCGACAGGCTCTACCCGAGCCCTTCGCCGCTGCTCTCACGCCACAGGAGCCCGACGCAGACACCGAAACCACTCTTCGACATCCGCGGTTCGTAAAATTACCACGCCTTTTCTTACCGTATAATTCTCCTAACTTACCAGTTAACATTACGTAAGATAACCTTCTACCGCCGAAAGTCGACTCGGTCGGTATCGGAAACTGTAATCAAGTTTCTTTACGCGTCGCGAAAGTGACGGTCAGACGAAGAGTCTCACCGGAAGTGAATGTCGCCAGTCTCCCGATATGACTTCTCGTTTGTCCGAACTCTCGCACGGTTCAAAAAAGTTAATCACAGTTTTCGATACCTCGACGACATGTGGAACGCGCCAGTCTACAAACGCAAGTTTTTCAATGCTTCTTGAGTTCCTCGAACTATCCAATCATTGGACGGCGTATGTAGTAGAGCTTGTATCCACCTCTGGGCGCTGTAGAATAATTCTTCGGAACAAATATAACAATACAAAATAATTTAGACTGAAACCTTGCATAAATTTATTTCTCTGCATTATACAACGTTTCGATTCAATCAAGTTACCATTGGAGCTGTCGATGTCACATAACCTCACAATTTTCCCCATGTCCGTAATATCGAAATCCTCGCGTCTCTAAACGCGCTCAAGGGATTCGGGTCGCGTCGAAGAAAATATTTACTCGAAACTAAGGGTATTAACGTTGATTCGTTAAATTAGGTAATCTGCTGGACGATCTTCTGACAACGAGGTGGCCGTCACTGCTTGGCAGAAAAACGCTCTACGATATGCTGGAACCTCAACCGACCGCACCGGTCAGCGCATTCACCAGAGACCCCTGGTGGTACCCCTGCATGGCTCCTTACATCCCGAGCTACGCCCAATGGGGAAGCGCCACGCCGTTCTATCTAAGAGACAGCTATCTCAGTCCGGTCAAGCGTAATTACCTCTGGAGCCGACACCCTCTCAGGCCCTTCGGTAAGTTTCGGCTTCGAACCGTCGCTCGCACCCGTTCCTCTACAAAGATGGCCGAAATCGCGTCAACGCTATAAAAACAGTCGGGGAAAAAAGCGTTTCTATAAAAGAAGACTTTGGCCATGTCTCAAATTCCTCGACGATAATATTTAGTCTGCCAAACTTGGCAGTGTTTTATTTTCAGCAGTGGACATTGCAGGAAATGCTTTCTCCTATCGATAGTTTCAGTAGATGAGATGCAATGAATTTATAAATAGGATTTTTTTTTTTTTTTTTTTTTGTAAATCGCTCAGTACAGTAATTCTGCAGTAATTATCGTCGCTAAAATGGCAGAGGGCTTCAGATTTTTTTTCTCATAATTTCAGAAACGGACGACGCGAACTTTGCGAAAGCATTTTTGTAGAGCAAAGTGAGCTATCTCGCAAACGTGCAGGGCACTATACATGGTACACGAGCTTTTTGTTGTTGTAAATCAACGATTTCGGCCTACGTGATTCAATATTTTTTAATTTTTTTTTATTTATTTATTTTTTTCAATCGACCTACTGGCATGATTTTGAAAGGTCGTTAGATTTTTTTTTTTTTTTTTTTTTTCATAGAACATTGCTGGTGTCGCAGAGGTTGATGGAAATTATTCGCTACCGCTAGGCTCTCCTGCTTCCGCCCATTATTATTTTCATTGTCTTCCGCGTGAAAACTCGTGCCTCGCGTATGCATTATTTTGACCGTACAAGAGCAGCGTGTCGTGTCCAGAATGCTTTCCGGCCGTAGTAATAGCGAAAAGCTCCACGCAATCGTCGAGCTTTGTATATTTTTTTTTCATGTACCGTGCGTAGATAAAACAGCGCGCGTCGTTACCGACTGCCGGGTAAAACACCCAGCCGGTTAATCGTCGCGATTACAAGCTCGAGAAAAAATAAAATAAACAATTGAATCGTTCTCGTTTCAGGAAAAAATTACGTTTACTATTCGCAGCCCGTTCCACGATTTCACTTTACCAAGCCGTGGTACAATTATTGAAAACGAAAGTGAGCACACAGTTGAATTGATGTGGTGATTAAAAAAAATATATATATATACAGAAAAAAAAACCCCTTTACTTTAATCGAAACTCCCCCTTACCATCCGTCAATAATATAAGTAA
>OZ021682.1:16611242-16812636 GCA_963978505.1 Listrodromus nycthemerus | reverse complement strand
CGCTTACGGCAAGGTCCTCGAGAAAAACAAACGTCGAATGACAATTATAACGTGCACTCACCCGATTTACAATTGTTCCACGTCCGCTCGACAGGCGTGATTTTTTTTTCTGTGTCCAGACTGTACAGTGTCAAACGAACTCTCGAATCGGGCCCTTTCCGGTGTTTTTTTTCTAAGCTCTCTTCCCGACGTGACAGGTTGTTGCTCGATAGCAATTTCGTTCTGCATACCACCACTACCAAGCGCCAAAGCTTATATAGTGGGCGCGGCGGTCGATAAAATGGCGCATGCCGCTTTCCCGGCGCAGCAACAAGTAAAAGGAGGCGAGTGTGCCGGGGGCCGCCAGGGTGAATTTTAGCCAACGCTGCGACACATCGGGGTGTGCCTGTGAGACACGAACATCAAAACTCAGCGTGAAAAATTATATGGCGAGGAATCGTACCGACCAATTCGGACACGCACGTCGAATTGTGCTGACCGAAAAACTAGAAATCTGCTCGCGACGGGAAGCCGACGACAAGTTCCCACGCACATAGAATAATGTAAATTATTGTAGAGATGAAACAGAGCGATTTATCGAGCTACAGATTGTCCCAAAAAATGCGCCTGTGACGCGCAATCAGTCTAACACCTCGTGGAAAAATAAAAGAGACTAGGAGATATCGTCGAACGTCGATGATAATAACGAACACCCTAACCTTTGCGACCCAATTTTTGTTGACGTAAATCTGTTATTATCCATATCATTATGTATGCATGAAGCAATATTATAGGTTAAGTTTGATGAATAAACGAACAAAAAACACGAGTATGAAAATAAATTTCAGGGCAAGTTGATTTTTGTTCGGAAACGTTGGCCTTCTGGAACGAACTTGTCAACGATATTAATGAGACCACTTTTTATTCGTCTCTCGTAAGGAGAACTCATCAATTTTAACAAATCCAAAATTTCTCTCAAAAACATAACTGACAGAGTAGAATGAAATCCAGAGCAACTCGGGCAACATCAAACTCCACAGAAACAGAACTAAAATGTAAAAATTGACATTTATTAATCAAACTGTATGGACAGTCATTTATGAACCGACTTTAATAAAATTACGTTTATGAACGAACGTTTCCGATTCAATGCCATGTCTCGACCTAACCAAGAAATCGAATGCATAATTAATTGACACCACTGTGGCAATACCAATGTAAGAAACTGTCACCTGATCTGCAAATATCTTTAAACAAAATGTAAACACACAAAACGTGCGAAAAATTCACTGACAATAAAACACATAATAACCTCCTGTCTAAATCCATCAATATAACAGCGTCTGAAACTCCCCCAGATCCGAAGATTTGTCTCAGCCAAAAAAATAAATGTCGAAAAAAAAACTGAAAATGTTAAAAACAGCAAATGTGTATGATGAAATATATTAAAATATACAAAATGAGGTTGATCGTGGGTAATCTCCGCTACGGATGTGACATTGAATGAAAGCTTATACATATATATTTTTAGTCTTTCTGGCATCTTGTTTGATTTGATTAACGTCGTAGTTACAATATCTTTCGGATTGTTTCCGAGGTACAAACTTCGCTATTGGTTATCGACGAGAGTTATCGAGAACAGATATCGCTTATCTCGGATGCGTATTCGGGAGAGATAAGTTTCACAAAGGTATCGTGTCGATGAAGGGTACGTAAGGCGATGAGAGTTGCGAGTTCGTTCGCGGAAATATGTCACAAATTCACGTTTCAACGATTTCCAAGGAGTTTCATGCGTCGCCGGATGCGGCGCACTCGTCCGGTAAAATAATCGCGCGCACGCAAATGACTCGAGAGTGTTCGACTTGACAGAGTACGAGAAATGGTTTCTTCTTTCAGATTTCGATCCGTACCCGATATATCAGCAACAGTACGCGATAACTGCGCAACCACGAACAGGTAACCAATATAATTTTTTTTGCCACCATTAATATAATAATTTTCGCAATCGTTAAATCGTAATTATTATTCCTATACTCGAATAATTATATATATTTTTATGGACATTCACAGATCTCAATAAATTGCAACGGCGACCAATTCCCATAAACACCGCTGATTGGGTCTCGACGCCGAGATCCATTCTGAATCCGACATGCAGCACTCAGTTCCTCTACGACGTGAAGCAACTTGAGATCCAACAGACTGTCGATCTTCGAACACGTGAGTCATTTTTTTCATTCATTTTACTCAAAGCATTATTCTCGTGAAAACTTTTAATCTTGGATGCGAAACTTTTTAGATTCCGAAATTCAATCTGGTGAGAAAAAAATAATGGAGAAAATAATGTGATAAATATTGTTTACAGTTATGGGAGATTGCAAAAGTGGGAATCAGTTCAAGTTCCGAGTGAAGGTGCCGCGCGCCGAGACTTTGTTTCTCGCGACGGAACTCACGGATCCTCGAATCATAGGATCTTCGAGAGGTTTAACCGTCGAGCTTCGGGACTCGTCGGGTCAGACGGCTTTCACGCTGAGAAAAGGCAGAACTTGGGGCTGCGTGCCGGGATTGTTGCACGTTAGTCGGCCATGAGAATTATACAATCCGAACTGTCCCCTTATCGTTTCTCTATGCGGTACAAATTTAACACCAACAAAAACCCTAAAATGGTGTTCAAAAACTTGAGTCTAGTACATTTCGTAAGATTTTACTATCTTATCGAAAAAGGAGGTTATCAAACAAACAGAAAACTCTATAGTGTAGCGCCAAGTATTTATTTCCTACGAAGTACACATTAATTTATTCGTCAATCTCTCTGGAATTGTCATTAAATCGTCCGTTGCAGAAACTGACGGTCGACGCCAACGACTTCGTGGGTAGCATCGAGCAGAATTTTACGCTCTTCACTCCGCAGTTCACAGTCTACAACGCCATCCGCCAGCCCCTCTGTCACATTGTCGGGCCCCACACGTTCTGCTCCTGTGTATACAAAGAAGCACGCTTTCAGGTAATCTCGAGCACCAAAAATTTCTAAACAACGATCGGTGAAAAGTAGAGTGAAATTTTTATACATCGGACAATACCTCAGATTAATGAAATACCTAGCTTATGCAAAAATTTCTAAGTTAGGTTAAGATCGATTGTTATGGATAAGCATAAGATCGATATAAATCAATTGACTAATAGGTAGTGTCAACGGATGACCACAGACCATTGGCTTCTATAATTCTCGAGTGGGATAATCCCGTTACGGATTACACTGTGACCGTCACATTTCCGCTGGATATGGACGTCAAACTCAAGAGTCTTCTACTTGGCGGGGCATTTCTATTGGTAAAGTGACGAGACGCTTTTCTGAGCTTGGGACGAGCGAGAACATATCTGAACGCTAAATTTCACTAATTCATAACGACTTTCATGAATCGACGACATTGCACGAATAATGTTCAGGCGAAGTTAGTCTATAGAATTCTTCCCAAAGTTATCTTACAGTTTTCTTGCTGAAGCAGTCTATTAAAACAGAGACTTGCCAACGATGAAATTTACTGTCGTGAAAATATTTTCAAAAGTGCTTTCACTGGCCATGCTCGCGCTCGTTTTATGGTATATAATCTTACCAAAAAATCGGGCTTAAAAAAACGCTAAATCGAAGACAAATATTTTAACTTGAATCCACTGAACACCGAGCACATTCACCATTATCGCGTATTTTTTCTTTCTTTTAGGAATCCTTGTACTTCGATCGTGTGAAAAGATTACCCACCCGGTAAAGTTCGACAGTCATAATGAATCGCCGTTACAATAAATTATGTATACTTTTTTTATGCTCATTCGTTTCTATAGTTAAGCGGTCCGTGCAGGCGCTATCGTACGCATCGATTGCGGTTGGCCAACTACAGAGCAGAACCTGCAATATTTCGCAGAGCCGCAGCGTCAAGGGGTCGCCGAATAACCTGTGACGTCGCAACGATTCGTACACACGAAAAATAATATCGCCGCTGTTGCAGAAAGTATGCATGAGCTTCGCCCGACCATTGGACGTACCGCAGTGCTCTCGTCACTCACACGCGGAACGCAGCTGTTCTTCATCGACAAATATACATCGGAATAATTGTAACGTAAAGAAGAATATATATTTAATTAAACACGTGCGTAAAAAAAACAATTGGAAATAAAATTCTTTGACGGAATTTGGCGCTGGAGTCACGGCAAAAAATAAAATACGATCGACCCGGCGATGGGCGTCGTAGACCGGTTATCTTGTTGACATGTTTGAACTTTGCATTTGCCGGAACGAACGATAAATATAAATATAGGGATACTCGGTGTCGCGTTGTCAGTTCACTGACGTTCTCGCGCCGATTACGCTTCGACGAAGCTTCAGAAGAGGTAAGTGGATTTCCAGTAGCTTCTGTGAAAAGAAACCCGTTCGCTAAGACTCACTTTTTGATCGACTATCGGCGCAAACGACGTACGATGGAACGATAAACTTGTGGTACTCCCGGACAATCGTCCATCGAACGATTTTAGCAGTCGATCACTATTATTTCGGTGTATTTTGAGCACATTTGAAAAAATTTTTTCAGGCCTGAAAAAATTCCCGAAGTTGATTTAACCGCTCGTGTATTACTTTTTTTTTTTTTTTAAGATTATAAGCCTTCAACAAAGAACTGACAATGGGTTTTTGTGAAATCGTGGGATTGTTCGTCGTACTTTATTACTTGTTCTACGCGATATTCCCATGGTTTTTGGACAGTGATGTGGAACTTGCTTTCTATGAAAAATGGGGCAGGCCGATAGGTAAGATTAAAGATAAGTCTGAAGCTAATTTTTAAGTTATATTTCGTTTTGATAATTCTTGTCTGTGACAATTCTTAACGTAGAAATTATTCTTGCGAAAACATGCCCGATCAGTTTGTCTCTTATCCCTTTTCCTTTATCTTGTTCCTGTTGCATCTTTACTAGAAAGTCTACGAGGAAAGGTTGTTTGGATAACGGGAGCGTCCAGTGGCATTGGCGAGCATTTGGCTTACACTCTAGCAAAGGCTGACTGTAAATTGGTGCTATCGGCTCGCAGGAAGGACTTGTTGGACGAGGTGAAGGAAAAATGTCTGCGAGGTATTACAAATATATTAATAAAAATTATGTACAAATTAAGATAATAAGTATTCTGTTTTGCAATGCACTTTTGATGTTGGTAAACTTTTCAGTAAATGCGAATCTGAAGGAATCTGATGTAGAGGTGCTGACTATGGATGTATCCAAAGTGAAATTGCACAAGGAAGCTTTTGACCATGTTATGTCAAAATTTGGCAAGGTAAGGAAACTTAGCTCGGATCAAAAATATTGACCGGAGGTAACTTAATTATTGATTGGCCGTTATCAGCAAGTTAGGCTAACAGTTAACTTTCTGTTATCAGTCAGGTAAGTGAACAGTTGACGTTTTATCAACAAGTTGAGTTCGGAGTTAACTTCCTGTTATCAGTAAGATGTTTAAAGCTGAAAGTGTCTATTTTTTCAGTTGGACATACTAGTAAATAACGCTGGAAGGTCACAGAGAGCCATCTGGGAAAACATTGACATCGAGGTTGACAGAGAGATGTTCGAGTTGAACGTATTCGCAACCGTTTCATTGAGCAGACTGGCCTTTAAACATTTCGAAGAAAACGGCCAAGGTCAGCTGGTCGTAAATTCAAGCATCGCAGGGATTCGCGGTATTCCGTATTCCGGAACTTACACCGGCACCAAACACGCTCTCCACGTAAGCGGCTTTCAAAAAAGAACGAAGTACATTAATATTGTTCAATCGGTTTATTTGCACTAATTTTAATTATCGACTGCAGGGATACTTTGAGTCATTACGATCGGAAAAGACGAACAAAAACATTCCGATAACGATGATATGCCCAGGACCAATACAGACCCCGTTCCTGGCCGAAGGATTCACCGAAAAATCTGGCGTGGTCTGTTGAAGTTCTCTTACAGTTATTAATTTCGTTTTGTAAAACGTCCACAAAAAGTGCCTCTAATCCGTGGCCACTCTGGCGCTTTTTAGTAACGTGTGAGAAAAATACTGCACAGATCACACTAGTTACTTATTTATACGCTTTTTTTAACTCTCACTATTTGCTCGCCACGCTACAGGCATAAAAAGCGGGAGTTTTTGTGCATTTGCTTCAAAATGAATAATCTTACCATACTCGTGTGGAAAACATTTTTGTGACGGGTGTAAGTTTGCACACGAATAAAGAAAACGTTTTCCACACGAATTTTGAATGAAATTGTATTTCATTCAAAATTCAACCCCAACGGAACTGAGTTGAGCGTTGGCAAATTTTAATACACTGATGCAGTGTGTTCGAAATTTTATCTTCTAGACTTCGCGGATAAAGTTTACTTTGATGTCGTTTTTGCTGCAAGTCTTGCATTAATTCTTGTATAATCTAATTTATTTCATTTCTAATTGCATGGGGGTCGTTCGAGTCCATTAGAAAAGAGTTCCATTTACATTAAAAGTTTGAACAAAGCTATAAGGATATTCCAGTATATCTGTCATATCGTCAGAGTCATTGCAGATCGCAGTGCATGTCTAATCAATTCAGTGATTGTGACTATAATGCAAATCCGAATCCGTGATTGCATCAGTTCCCTTAGAGACAACCAACGTTTTTCTACCGAGTGATATAAGGTTGTATTGAATGTAAAAAATGCGATTACTATTTCGAACAGAAATACGGCCACGATACCCCAATATCGAAGGACAAAATCTCAGCGACCCGTTGTGCGAAGCTGATGGCGATCGCGATAGCTAATCAGGTCCACGAGGCATGGATTGCCAATGCGTTAGTCCTTCAGATCACTTATCTCGCCAGCCATTTTCCAAATCTCGGCAAACTGTAAGTTGTTTTGCGAGTTACCATTGCGGAAATCTTTTGTAAACAAATCGGCGTAATTTTCTTTATTCGAATAAGCGTGATAAACGAAACTTTGACAACCAAAATATGTGTTTTCAGGATAATATCTTATATCGGACCGAAATTCGTGATGAAGCTTCGCGACAGCAAACCGGCGATGCAAGTTAAATGAAGCGCACACGTGTCGCCTTTTTTTTTAAATTGATCTTCGACCAATTAATTCCTCGACGTTACAGATTCGCAAATATTTTTCTTCCTAAAACTCCGAGAGCTTCTCAGTGTTATTATGCTCTTTTGTACACAAAATGAAATATATATGTGAATAATAAACTATTTTGTAAAAAAAAAGACGGAATTTTCGTGTAGATGGGCGCGATAAATAAAACTTTATCCGTACACTTTTTTTTAAATTTTTTAGGATTATGAGTTATCTCAGACCGAAGTTCTTTCCGAAGCTTTGCGACAGTAAACTGACGGTGCAAACAAAGTGATACCTGAGCGCGTATGTTTTTCTTTTTATCATTATCTTTATTCTTGAGGGACACAAATTCGAAAATATTTTTCTCTACGAATCTCTTGGAGCTCCGAATTTTTATTTCGCTTTTTTTGTACACAAGATAAAATATATATGAAACATAAATTCGTAAATTTACTGTACGTCGGACAACAGTTTGGCGCGCGCCTCTTTCCCTCGCATTATCGCTGTTTTGAATAACTTACAGTACAGTTCGACTGCTGAAGGTGTGTCGTCGTTGCCCGGTACAGGATACGTAATCAAACAAGGATCACTGTTCGTGTCGACAATACCGATGGTGGGAATGGCCATCTTTGCAGAGTCCTTTACGGCCGTGTGGGTTTTAAGTATCGTGTCCAGCGTCGACAGAAATATGCAGAGATCCGGGAGTCGCGTCACGGCCTGGAATTCTTTCGTCGAGTTCGTGAATATGCCCAATCTCCAGTGTCTCGTTTGAGAGAATTCGCCACACTCCTTCGCCGTTTTTTCCACCATGTGAACACACTGGGGATTTCGCGTAAAAAACAAAATTATACCGTCCCTAAAGGCAACGTGAGCGGCGAAGTTCAGGGCATCCCGGAGGAGCTCGGCAGTTTGATCAAGGTCGATGATCAAGTGGCCCAGTCTAGAGCCAAACAGGTACGGCCGCATGTGGTCATTCAGAGATCCTTCCTTGTGACCAAGATGAACATTTGCGTCGAAAAGGTCCTTTACGGTGAAGAGCTTGTGAACTCCGAAAAAATCTGGATGCTTCAGCGGATCGATGAGCAATGATTCCGTTTGTGGAACTGTTGAATGTTACAAAAAAAAAGAGTGAGTTACAAGAAATTGCATATTATTACATTGGCAATGATTTTTTGGAACACACTTCAATCGATTAGTGAAACTCGCAAAATTTTATTTTTCTGAATACGCAAACTTTACAATTATTAAATTTCCGAACATCATGTCACCAAATCGTCACTTGAACGAATTGATGATCCACCGAACCATGAAAGTGAATGCTCGGTGTTAATAGTCTGACCGTTGCTATAATATTGATACGTCGTTTGATTATTCGGATAAAGTGCGCGGGGAACGCTTATTTTTAATTGATCAAACGACGATACGGCCGATCGAAGTTTCGGTAAAATAATGTTGCCCCTTGACGCTGCTCCTAATTTTCTAAATAATTTTTTGTTCATACCTTCGGGGAGTTGATGATTGGGCTCCGTTTGTGTTGACAGTTTCGCGACTCTGCTGGAATAGGAGCCGAGAGGTCTGACGAAATGACTCGCGCCGATCACTGCGAAAGAGTAGACGCAAAGTTTTAGCATTCAACAATAATTTCTTTAAAATGATAAACAAAAAATATATCGCTGGTACTCGTTACCTTTCGCAGCGAACAATCGGGACACTGCGCCGGCCATTTTTACATTAAGGTTATGTAGCGTTTATGCGTGCCTTTCCGACTTACCGTCTGCTTACCCGACCTACCGACTTACGAGATGGGCACGCGTGGTGGGGCAAAGATCAGCGCGCCACCACGGCGCTTAACGCAGCTGTCCCGAAATTAGACGTACCAACCTCACGCTAGAAAATAATTGGTTTCCCTACGGACGTCACGTATTTCAAACACACTCTCATACTCTAGAGTTTCGCTCTATCTTCGCGCATCCCAGGGCAGCAAACAAGGATGAAATGATCCTCGACAGTGCGAGAGTTGTTTTTGTTCCTCCCATGCATCTACGCCATAGGCGAATGAATGTTTTCGAATTCATTCTAGGAACAGTCCGTTGCCCGCGATACAAAACAGTTCCGCCCGAGTCGATGGAATGAATACAAAAGATACAAAAAGACGAGCTGAAGAGAACGGCTGACGTGCTCGGTTTCGCTACGCTAGCCTAGTACAATTCACCCGCGCACAGTCTGAGCCGTTCCAGGTCGGTCCGTGTCGCTTCGATTCTCGCAGTCGAGTGCCAAGTGTCCCGCTTAACTCGTCCCGCCAGTCGAGCGCTTAACCTGCGAAGGCGCAAATCGAGGGAAAATAAACCGTCAAAGTGACTTTTTAATAGTCGTCGACGAATCGCTCGTCTCGCTTATATCGAATTGTCGATCATAGAATTTACTAGGATTACAGTAATAAAAATAAAGGCCGGAGATAAGAGAAGCTCGAAGCAAAAGCAAAAAAAGAAAGATACGAGATGAGCAGAGGCGAACGGCTGACGTGCTCGGTTTTACTGGAATAGCAAATAGTTTATCGCGCGCAGTGCTACGTTCTTTTTTGTCTTCATCGTCCCTGCATGTGGCTTCGAGTTAGGTGTTACCTCACGCTTGGCCCGCGAGTCGAACTTCTAACCTATGAGGGAACACAAAAAACCGTAAAAGTGATTTTTAATATCGCCCGACGAAACGCGCGGCTCGCATTATCGCGCGAACCTTTCTCGCGCTACCTGCAATCTTGTGAGATGACCAACTACAAAATGTACTAGGAAAAAATAAATAAATAAAAAGATCATCACAGCTGATAATAAGGACGTCAGTCGATGCTGGGCTCTCGCCTGAGTCACCTGAGATAAGAGGTATCTGCTCGACCAGCCAGTGCGCAAAACGTCTACCCAAAAATTACAAAGTACACGAAGGAGTAGCGGAAGACAACGGCTGACGTATTCCAACTGGCGTAACCAGTGGTTTCACTGCGCACCGAGTTTTTTCTCATAAATGTGGTTTTGAACCTCTCAATAGAGTTCCTGGGATGCAAACTTTCTAACAGAGGGAAACAGGGAATGCCAATGAAAAAGTAAATTTTTAATATGTACTGATGAATCGTGCGAACGAGTCTTGCAGCTCTCGTGGTCGTCACTTACGATGAAGGAACGCGACGTGTCGATTAGAAAATTGACTAGAAAAATAAGATAAATAAAAGGGGAATCGACGATATTTTACGGGTCCCATGCTGGGATTCTCCGGCAACTGCGGGTGTCGCCTGGAAATTGAGAGCTCTAGGATGCACACCGAAAACTGTTCTTCACTGAAGCTGAGTACGGAATTCGATGGAGGCTCGGCTCTGAACAATAGCTCCGTTCTCGAGGACGACCTTGCCCTCAGCTCGTCGACCCTAGGTTCGATTGCCATAATAATTATTTTTTAAAAATAAAATGAATATAAATTTTATTTATTTACTTTTTTTTAGGTCCAGCAGAGAAGAGTGTGCAAGAGCATGAGTCGTCCTGCTGTGACTACAAGTGCGTAGAACCAGTTGTCTACGTGAATGAAGACACAATGGACTGCAGCTACTCGGCTGGCTCGCCGGGCCAGGGTGGATCGAGGACAGAAGTCTCCAGTCCGGAGATGTTCGAAAGCGACGACGATGACGACTGTGAGAGAACGGCTGGTAACGACTTTAGGGCACATGCGCAACGTCGGAGGGAAAATAACTTCGACACACGGTCGGACACAGACAAAGAAGAGCTCTCCGAGAGAGAACTTGTGATAAAGTCCGATTGCTATCTGCTTGCAAGAATGAATAAGTTTCTCGCGGGAGTTCCACCGCCTCCGAAACACACAATTTGTCAAAACGACTGCGCGGATTTTCTCTCGTGCATACGCGAGAATCGGGAATACTTTGTTGTCGATCCTCTGTCGGGTATGGATGACGATTCGTCGAAGATTGCGATGCCGGCGGCGAAAGTCGACGAGACCAAACATTCGACGAATGGACGCGGCATCGATCATCGAGCGAAGAGTAGTTTAAGAAATTTGACGAACGCCTTCGAGGCGTGCGCGCGATCGAGCGAAACGTCGACCGACATCGGTGATACACCGACTGGCGAGAACGCCGACGAGGATTCGGGAAATCAAGAAGCTTCCATGGGACGAGAGCCGAGCTCGTCGGACGTCATTGCGAAGAGTGCCACGTCCTCCGCCAAGAATTGCACGAGCGGGGACAATTGCAAACGTGTCACGTTCAAAGTGCCGAGGGACGAGCCAGCACCGTTTTACAGCACTATCGACGTCGAGGAGGCAAAGAAACTCGAATGGGAGGCCGCTTATCATCACAAAACGCACGGGATACAGTAAGCTTCGTTATAGTTTCGAACTTTCGCATATGTAACGTAAAAAAAAAAAGATTGGAAATTCTTATGCATAAACTGGTACATTAAATTGAATTAAATTGTGATGAAAAATAATTATTCTCCATTACAATTGCCTACGAAATTTTACATACCAAAAGTGTTTGCATAAAAACTTTCAGTCCGATACATTGAATTAAAATTTTTTTTTTACTGTATATACTGCGCTTTCGGTATTTGGAATTTATATTTAGATTTCTGGTCGCGTAGCCCGCGTAGTCATGCTCGGCGCGAGGCTGCTCTATGCGAAGACTTAACTGCAAAAAAAAAGGTCGAAACGAATCACTAGAATAGAATAGAAAATTGAAACCATTTTTTTTTCTTTCAGTTACAACAGAAGCAAAACGATAGAAGAGTTCGAGAGTTTGACGATGAAGCTCTGCCAGCGATACATAGGAGCCGAGACGCAGTCGTCGTGTAATATATGGTTCACGAAGCAAACGCCGGCGAGTGTTAAAAAGCGAAATCTTCTGTTGAGACGCAACAACGGTCAGAGTCCGGGAAAGCGTCTTAGTCACTTGGCGAGAAGGCGTCGGACATTCTCCAGCGCGAATCTTCAAGTGTTGGGGATGGCCGATAAGAAACAGCTTGTTCTCAACATAAAGTAAGTTCGAACGGTTTTTCCCCGATAGAAATTCTTCCCATACATACATAAAATGACGCATTTTTTCAACACTTTTTTTCATAAACATTCTAATTCTATTGATTGCTACGATTTTTAAATGTGTTTATTTATCTTTAAATAGAAAACCCACGATACGAAAAGGCAAGAGTCCTCGAGGCAAGAGCCCGCGAGGTTCAGCGAAGAAAAGGGCGAGTCTGAGGCCTTCGCCGAGTCCCCGGAAGAGCAAGCTGGAAACATCGAAACGCGCTCTGTTTCAGAGTCCGCCGAACGATCGTGCTGGACCGAGCAGCAGGGTTGTGACTCTGATAAACTCGAATCCGCAACAGAGAATAAAGAGGGCGTTGTTCCCAACGTCAAAAACGAAGGAGGACATCGAGACGGTCTCGTCGATCAACGACGCTAAGAAAGTAATTCCGTTCGAGGAATCGCGAAAACGCAAGAACGAGGAAGACTTGGAAGGTCCGAGATTCAAGTGGGCGAAGAGTTTGTCGTTCGATTGCGCTCACGGTTTGGAGAGCAATTCCGCGGATTCGTGGTCGAGCGAGAGACACTCGACCGGAAGTTTCCTCATGAAGAGCGAGGCTCATATTCAACAGAGCAAATGCGAACTCAGCGAGACGCACAGAAAGGTAAAAATTGAAATAAATAAGTACTTGCGGACAGTTTAACCCCATTTAAATTCACAGAGATTTGACATGTAAGGTCGGACTTTCTAACGATCCATCTTAAATTTTTTAAATCACATCGCATTTAATTTTTTTTTTTTTTTTTTTCAGAAATTACTGTGGGCCGTCGCGGAGGCGCTGCGGAGCCGGGGAATTGGCATGGGGCACCCGCGATTCAAGCAGTGCGCCTCACAATTGGCGAAAACAGTAAAAAAATACATGCCGGACTTGGAAAACAGAAACGTGCCCCGAAAGCCCGGCAGCACGAGTGACCGAATGTTGAAACTAGCGAAGCATCATGTGCTGCTAATCGTTGAGTCCAGGACCGCGGAGTAGATGAAGAAATGGAGGAAAAAAAATTCAATGTATGCGCTCCGTTGCACATCTCGTCGACCTCGTCGCACCGCCTTTGGTCCCACCGCTCTTAGCCGTTCGTCAACTCTAATAGCTAGTTGTTTCTATACTTTTTCTTCTATTTTTATTATTTAATCGCATCTAACTTAATAACTGTATGATAACGGTGAGTTACGAACGCGTCTTGGCTATCGCACTGTTCAAAGACGACGCGCACGAGGAACGATGACGACTGAGTGGTTTAAGCATATTTTTTTATTAGCAATAAAATAGTATATTTTACAACCTATAAATAATTAATAAAAAGGCGTTTCATTTAAATAAAAACATTACTCGACCATTAACGGTGAAATTACCGCAAACGACGTTGAGCCATTTACAATTACAGTGGTGTTGGGAGGGTGGAGGTGGCTAGAAGGGTATGTGAGGGCGAAGGCTTTCAGCTCTAATTACATATTAGCACGTGTTTTTTTTTCCGCGCAGCATCATTCATTCTATGTGGAGTCTCGTCGATAGAAAGAACACGAAAAAAATAAATCTAATCGTACAGCACAACTTCTTGATAATCGTAACGCCGTTGCTATTTCGATTATTTCTTGAGGAATCTCGGGAAACGCTTCGATCGTACAAGAATGTGAAATTTTTAAGTTGCAATTCTACACATTGGAATAAAAAATTAAATTATTTAAAAGTTACGAACGAATATTATGAGGACTCCAACGATTGTGTTTGTTTTCAAGCTCATTCGTTCCTGAGAATGAAATGGATGTTACCCCAGGAAAGTTGCCTGCATAAACAACTCATTTCGAAAGTTTTCCCACCCTCAAGCGATAATTGAAGTGATAACAAGTGTTAAGAATCAAGAATTAAGGATGTGCGAGACGAATCAAGAACGACCGATTCATTTCGACGGTTTACGACCGACCCTCGCGATAACCTCGTCCAGTATCTGTGTTAATTCTTTGTTCTCCTTGGTCTTTTGTTCCACCAACTCCGCGAGAGAATTGCTCTTCAGCTCGGCTTTCCTCAACATTGCGTGCAGCCTAACGGTCTCCGACTCGTTTTGTTTCCGAATCGAGTCGAGATCCTGGTTCGCTCTGTGGGGCATAAACGAAAAGAATTATTGGTAACCAGATATTTACGAAATGCATTACTTGTGGTTTAAAAATATCATTTTTGGACCGAAAGTGACGGCACAGTAGAAATACGTCACCTTCAGTAGCAAAGATGAAATTTTCAAACTGGAAGTGAAGAATACAGACAAATCCACAACTTTGTAATAATTGTGTACAACAATGTATTAATTTTTTTTTGTATTATTAATTGTTGAGACGTACTTTTCAAGCCGCGCGGTCGCGTGGCTTTTGACTTGTTCGTAACGATTCTCCAGGGACTTTATTATTTCCACGTTCTCCTGAAGGCTCTCCTTGAGAGCAATCTCGTTACTCTTGTAAGTTGCAACGACGGCCTTTAGGCGTTCGTACTTAAGATGCACGTCGTTGAAAGCCGCCTCGGTATTGTCGAGATGATGCTTCGCCGCTGCAAGTTCTTCTTGTAGCTTCGCTTTCTCAAGATCGAGATTCTTGCGGTCCCGTTCCCTCTCGGCTACTAGCCGACTTATCGACTTCTCATACTCGTCGACGACGACCCTACGCGTTTGTCACAAATTGTCGGATTATAGAAACGTCAATCACGGGAACTAACCAAAAAATATTGTTTTTTTTACAACGAAAAAAAAAAAAAAAAACATCGACTTACGTTATTTGATTTTTGTTTTTGATCTCTTGGGAAAGCTGCGCCTGCAACTGATTTATCTTTTCCTGATAACTCGTTTGCTTCTCTTCGTTATCGATTTTAAGTTTCTCGAGCTGATCCTCGAGCTGTATCACCGTCGATCTCACCAGTTCCAACTCCTTAGCCATGTTTACCGTTTCCGCACTTGTTTCTTCGGTGGGTTCCTGTTTTATCAACGGACAGAAAATGAAAATTAAAAACAAATAATTTTCACATATACTTAAAGGTTTTGCTCTCCATGAAACTTACGCAAAATACATGAACTTTTTCAGCGAAATTGAAATAAGTTCTTCAGATCAAAGTAATTTTATAGTAAATCCAAAGTACATTAAATTTTATACGAGTTTTTAAAATTGTTGTTATGCTTACCACTTTTTCTTGAACATCGTTCGTCTTTTGTATGGTGACGGTGTTTGTCGGAGGTGTGTTGTTAGTCATTGGACTGTAAAACAGAAGTCTGTCGATAGCGGCGAGGGCCGGATTTCGCTTTGGCGTGCTGAGATTTGCTATCGTAGTGTTGTTCTCGCCATTATGCTCCTCGTTCACCGGCGGACTCGTGTTGTGAATATTTCCTTGGGGTAACATACTCGTGTTTGATACCAACGGATCGAACTTTATGTACAAAGATTCAGTTCGGAGATTGCTGTTCAAATTTTTTCTCGGTGTTTTCGACAGAAGAAAATCGAAGCCACCGGGATCGACGAACACTGCAAACGATAAATAAAGCTTTTTCAATCATTTTGAACATTTCGAATATACTCAAAATGTTCTAAAATATTGGAAATTCATATTTAAACAGAATGTCTGAATGTCTAAATGTGAATATGTGTATGCATGTGTGATTTAGTATTTAGTATTTAGTATTTTAATCGCAATTAAAAAAAAGTTTCCGCAATACTCACACTCAGTGCCAGTCGCGCTGACGAAGCGATCGTTCTCGTCCTCGAGTTCCAGAGACTTGTTATATATATCGTTGGCGACAGCGTTTGCCGCAATCTCTAATTTTGCGAAGTTGCAACGATCGTCGACGAGCCGGGGAGTTTTTGGGCTCGTCGGAGTCTCGCCATTAAACGACGACTCGTCTGTCGGTAGAAGAGCGGTAACGAACGGCGTGGTTTGTCTCTGAAGTTTGTTCAGTGGTTCGCCGTAGCAAGAGGCCAAGCTGGTGCTCTGTTTCTGCGGCACGAAAGCCGCGTAGTCGACGTTCGGGGAGGTCGGTCGGGACGAAAAATTATCGCCAATTATCGAGGCCGCATCGGCGATATCGAGCGTGTCGGACCGGTTCGGTTCGAAGTGACGGTGATCGACAACCAAGCCGGTGCTCTGCTGTTGCGGCTGGAATTCCGCGTACTGGTCAGACTCCGGCACGGAGAACAAGTTGCCGGCGCTTATATCCTGGATCGTCACCGTCGCGTTGAGATCCTCGGAGCCGGCTGACGAATCGGCCTCTCGCTTCTCGACGAAGCCGCGAACGATAGTTTCCTCCGGCTCGACTTTGACGACGATCTCCGGTTCGATTTTCACGGGCGACGGCACCGCCTCGAGGTTTCCAACTCTCGCGACGACCGGCGAAATCTCCTCGATGACTCTCGTTACGTCTGCGCTTTCGACCTCGAGTTCCCTGGACTGAAGCTCAGCGATCCGCTCGATCGCGTTTAGCTCCTTAGGAATTAGAATATCGTCGGGTTTCTCGATTGATTCGTCAAATTTGTTCTCGTGCGAATCCGCGGAATCGTTGGCGGTTCTCTGGATATTCAGAAACGTCGGTTCCTTTATGGCCGATATGGAATTCGTTGTGCAGATATCATTCGCCGCTATTTGGGCGACGATTTCTGCGAATTTTTCCGACAGCGACGCTGCAGTTTCCTCGGTTATCGGCGCCGATCCGCCGCTTTTATGGGTCTCGCTCACCTCTGTTGGCAAACGGACGCTCGACAGAGACGGCAGAGACGGTAGCGTCGAGGACTGAGAAATTTCCCCGATATCGGATATCGTCGATGCTCTCAGACCGTCGATCTTCGGAATATTTTCCAATCGCGCTGCGCCTTCTACTGTGAATTCCGACGACTCAAGATCAGTCGATCTCTGCGCAAAGTCAAATAACTGCGGTGTCGATAGTTCGATCGTCTTGTCCAACTCTATCAATCGTTTCGCTTCGTCGAAGAATTGAGGCGTCGATAGTTCGATCGTGTCATTCAGAATCAAGCGTTTCGCTTCTTCTGCCGAGATATCGATCAGAGCTTCGGGTAATTTTTCGACGATCTCTGCGAGCGTGCTTGGCTGCGTTAGGACGACTTTTTCAGTTTCTGCGGGCCTCGCCTCTGATCGATCGACTTCTTCAGTCTCGGGGAGTCCTGCAGGCTGCGATAGATCGACTTTTTCGATCTCCTCGAGCTGCGTACACGGTGATTGGTCGTATCTCTCGCCTACGCTCTTCTCGACGCTAGCGAGCTCTGAAACTATTTCCAAAGCGCCTCGCGAGTCATCGGCGTTTGCTCCATTTACCAGGACGATCGGTATCTCCTGTGGGGCGTTGCTCGAGCATTGAACGAAAGTTGCATCGATGGATTTCTCGATTTGGACGTCTTCGGCTTCGGCCTCGAAAATGCGAGTTTTCTCAAGCTCTCCGGCGCTACCCTCGGCGCACCCTGTAAATTCGATCGGTGAATTAGCCCGCGACAATTCTCGGGTTCGATCGAGATCGAGACCGTCGGTCGCGGATGCAAATGTTTGGTCACCGCTGTAATCTTCGCCGTCCAGCTGCAGACTGAACGACTGGTCCTTCGACGAATCGACTGTCGTGTCCGCGAGACGAATGTTCTCGCAGGCTGATAGTAGTTCGTCGAGCCCGGGAATTTCCGCGCTCTGGTAGGACGTGTCTGAGGCCTTGCTCGGACTGCTGTCGACGCAGATTCCGCTACTGCACTTCGAGCTCAGGGTACTCGTCAGACTCTGAAAACTGCTCGCTGACGATATGCTGCTCTCGGCCGTTGGCTCACGCACCGTCGAACCAACATCGGCGAATTCCCTTATGAATCTGACCTTGACGTCGTGCTGCTGCTGCTGTAGCTGCTGTGGCTCGCCTTTGAGCGGTGATGCTTCATTGCCGCTCTGAAAAAATTCAAAAAATACGCGTTAGTCACTTTATCAATTTTTCCTCGTTCGAATATATTTTTCTGCTCTTTTTCCACATTTTTATTTATCATTATTATTATTATATTAGTAATAAAATATATTTGTTTGACCTCCTTCACAATGTTAATTCTATTATATTTTTTTAAAATACGTTTCAAAATCATTCGCATTCAGGACCGGCGTTTTTAAGAAACGATCGAGCGATCGAAGAACCTTCTCAAATCATATTAAATCACGCACGATTGTTCCTCTCAACCTTTTGGGATATTAGATCAATAAAAATACGAGAATATATCTGTACATTTATATTTATTTTTAGGTTCGAGAATAAATGTTTTCGGCTCGTTATTATTATTTTTTTTTACCACTGGCTCCGGCGAGGAGGGAGAAGAAGTGTTCGGAGAGGTGCGATGCAACAATCGATTAATGTAATCCATAATTGAGATTGAAGAAAATTGACGATCGATGGACAACAGTGAGGAGGCGAGAAAGGGGCGTGCGCTCGCCACGAGACAGTCTCGTTCAACTGCGCTCACTTGTGGCGAGCTCGCCAAAGATCAGCTGACTGTCGAAAATCGCAGCTTTTACCGAATGGAAATTGCGCAACAACCTGGCTGCTTCGTGGCATCGTCTAATTATAAAGATATCGGTCGAAAAGCGAGCGGGCTTCTTCTGAATCGCGAAACGCGCCAGCTGGTCTCTGGTGACGTTAGAACGAATCCCCCCCTTTCCCTTCCCCTCCCCCCTCACGGAACCCCATCAACATCGCAGTAAATAGTCGAAAGTTGCGAGAGACGTCGCGGCGCATTTTGACTTTGGCGCGCAATTGCCCCGACACGTGGGGACTTTCGGAATCGAACGGATTTTTTTTTTTTTTTTTTTTTTTAAGTAGATATTCTTTACGATGGAAATCTTGATTTTTAATTGAATTTTCGCTCGACGGAAATATTTTTTTACATACATTTTTTTATGACATAAATCTGTCCTGATACAAATTTTTTGTGGCGATTTTTTTTTTTTTTTTTTTTTTCACAGAAATTTTTCATCACGGCCGTTTTTTTTTATACAAGATTATTTTCAAGGAAATTTATTTTCGGACGAATTTTTCGTGATGAAAATTTGTTTTTACACGGATTTTTTTTTTTTTTTTTTTTCATACAAATTCCGTTTGGTGAAAATGTTTTTTTTGAGAAATTTTTTGTTTCGACATTAAGCATCGGTGATACTTAATGGACGAGGGATTCGTAACGCGCTCGCGGTACTCGTTACCTTCCTGCGGACGATGTTGCCCATGATATAACTCAAACTGACTCTAGTTTCGGCTCTCACCCTGTCCTTCCTTTCCTTCCAAATTTACCGCACCTTACTCCCACGAAGAGTCTTCGGGTCCACCCCCCAGCGCGTAAACATATCGGCTCGCGACTGTCCTGGTCGCGTGAATACCCAAGGAAAATTAACTTGAATCGATTTTTTTCCTCGATATCGAGAAAACCGTTCATGGTCGAATCAATTTTTGCAAGTTCAAAATATTTTTTTTTTTTTTTTTTTTTTTTTTTTTTTTTTTCATTTTATCAGCAAATATATTGACTGATGCTGTAAAAAAAAAATCCTACGAGACTTGATGCACCGAAAACGAAGTTTGCGAGCAATTAAGCACATTAAATATTTATTTAATGTGCTGAAAATATTTAAATGCAATAAAATATAATAATAATGTCATAAAAATATTTTAAAAAATTGTGAATATTTTTGTTTTCATGAATATAAATTAATTTTAATGTAAAAGTATATTAATTTTTTTTTATAGACAATTTTACATTGAATTTAATGTACCATTTTTTGCAAATAAATTCCCGCGTACGCTAAATTACTTTTTTTTTTTCCTGTGTATTTGTGCAGCGCGCTAACAATTTGTTATTGTCCGTTTTGACGATACGCTCACTTAGAGCGACTTGAACCTAGCATGACAATATCCCGATAAATAAATAAATAATAACAAATAATTATCACACCCCAGAAGGGAGAGACGAGACCAGAAAAAAAAAAAAAAAAAAAAATCTCCAACTTCCCAAAACAAAGAAATGTTTCACGAGAAAAAAAACAAAAAAATCAATTATTCCAAAGCCTCGTGGACGAGGCACAATAAATTGTAAGACATCGCGCCGAACAAATCTTGCCTTGATCTCACGGTCGTCTCGTTGAAAAAAATTAGAATAAAAAAAAAATGAAAAAAAAATAAATAAAAATAAAAATAAAAAAAATAAGTTAAATACCCAGCGAATCCCACGCGCGATTGGCGTTAAAAAAAAATTCGCGTTTCTCCTTGATACGCTTTGACTTTGTACACGTACTAATTGCACCAAATCAACATATACATACATACATACATACATACATACATACATACATACATATATATATATATATTGCACGAAGATATCCTTCGAGTTAGAGTGAGAAGATTAAAAAAAAAAAAAACAAAGAAACTCGCTATGGAGGGGGAAAGTAACGTGCTAGGCCATGAGAAACTCTATAAGAGGAGCGTCCGTGACAGGGACGAAAGCGTGCAAGAGCGTGACTCATTCCCATCTGGAGGAAAGCGAGGAAACCTCGAATCGGCGCTTACGACTTGGGCGTAAAGACGTTTCTCGTCTCGAGACATTTACAAACGCACGACAAAAAAAAAAATACCTCCGTTCCTCCACCTTTCGAAAAAAAAAGCGTCGGGGAAGGATTTTCCTTGAGGGTTGACCGGTGTCGAGAGCGCGAGTGAATCCAGAGAAATTCTAATATTAGAACAAAGTCGTGGCGCAGCGCTGCGTTCGATTCTCGCCCACTCAGCGGCACGGACGAGGCCGAGGATATCTTTGCGGTGTGTTTCGTTGCACACGCGACACCGCATCGCGTCCGCGAGGACGATCCAAAGAATGTTTCGTGCAGGAGAAAAAAAAATAAACAAAAAAAAACAACAACAAGCCCAGATCGAGAAACGACGAATGCGTACGCCGAAATTTTCGTGTCAGAGACGTTGGAAACGGCTCTCGAGGAATTTCGTTCGCGACGAGACGTCTCGATTATCGATTATTATCGAGGGTTTCGTTCGGGACTTTCGGTCCGTACTTACGGATTCAAGGTACGCGATGAGTTAACGGGCAATTTTGCCATTTCGGTTGAAGAATCTCATCGCTCTCTACTCACACGAGCACGGTACTGTTTCACTGTTCGGTGATAACACACTCGGGGGGGCACACAGCACGACTCTATGGGTGCTGCGTGTACTAGCGGCAGTTACGGAGAGCGCATGCGCCGTACCCGAGTGAAGCGAACGTCGCGCATTGTGTGCGTGTGTGGGTTGTTGTGCATGCGCGGGAGGGGGAGGGAGGGGGGCTCGTAGCGGTGAGACAGTGATCGCCAACTATGGTAGTCCACTGGACACGAGCGGGGAGCCCCGTGATCGCACAAGATGGTGGCGCTATCTCCAGAGACGCTGCCCGGGACTCGGCTATCGAGAGATCGTCTTTATCAGGTATTATCGATCGATGTCGGCAGCTAGAAATCTGCAGATCGGTTAGCGTTGCGGCTCGCGATACGGAGAATTATTGATCTCCGGCGATATTATGATCCGCTTGTCGGACTTGGATGTAAAACATCGGCGGAAAGTTATGCGAAGTACGAAGCTGCCAAAGTGCATGCGTCGTACGCGAGACGATTGTATGGGGAATAAAGCGTTGTTGATAGGAAACTAACGGATCGCGTTTCTCGAATCCTTCGCTTCTGTCGCTGCCTACGTTGGAGATTAATTCCGATAGCATTTCAGACGCTTTTTTAGACGGTCTGATGTATTATTTAATTGACGCGTTCAGCACACTCGGCATTCCGAATGGGTTACAGAGACGTTAAAGAAGAAATTCTAATTCCCTTTTCGCTTTGAAAATCGTATCTTTGAAACGAGACGCGTCGTCGGAAGGAGTTTGGAAAATTGTGACGTAGCGTCACTTCGGGTCGAAAAAAGATATAATTTATCGTTTCCGCATTAAAAATCTGGTTTTTTTTTTAATTCAGAAGCGACGTTCCGTAGACAATTTCAAATTCCCTAAAGTGTCTCGCGACAACCAGGTTCTGACATAAACGTGTGAAATTACCACACAAGTGAGGAGAAAAAAAAAGTGATAGGTGCCGAACGCATTTGGAATCATTTTCGAAAGTAGCCGGCAGCATACGATGCATTGAGGAACGCGCGACAAATCGTCCAAGCAGAAAGAAAACATTTAGCCGCGGGATACCCTTGAAGCGTTCTTACGAGCCGAAAAAAACTATAGGCGTGTCTCGAGAGGGGGCAAATATTTTGCGCGAATAATAAAACTTACGCGAGGGGACACGCTCCAGTGAGGGGGAATGCGACAAGTATTTTTACATCGGTTCATCTTCTGCACGAAGTTGGAAGATATTTATAGAAAATACGCGCATATGCGTGTCTGAAGATCCCAACTGTCATGCACGAAAGGTACGAGAGCGCTCGTGCGCCAGCGTAGAGGGGGTAAGGGAGGGGGGGTACATTTTTCGAAGGTCCCGACAATGGACGAGGCTCCATGGAAGAGTCCGGAGAGAAGAGTGGGGCGCAGAGACACCGAAGAATAATCGGGTCGATCTCCGACTGGTCAAAAGCCGAGACACGTGACGTCCCAAAATTCTCTTCGACCGGCGGATCTGCGTTGGTAAAACGGTGTAGCTGAACACTGTCAACGATGTCACTTACCTTTCGTCTAGGGGACTGGCCGGGCGGCGAGTTATGGAGATTGGCTGTTATCTCGCGCAGAATGACTCTCGTCCCCTCGCGAATTCCAACGGAGCCATTGTTGCCACCGACACTGCTCGGACTCGACATTTCTCTACCGGTTATTGAACAAATAAAGTAAAATAAAAATTCTGAATTCGATGTGAGAATTTAGGGGAAAAAAAAAAAAAACACTCCGTTTATCCCGTTTGCCGCGTCCTTGTGCGTGCGACGAGGAAAGCTTATCGAAGCGCGCGACGCGATCCAGCGGTCGTGTCGATATAAACTTCCATTCGCGCTGCCTCGCCTATATGGAATGTGCACGTCTCTCAAACCACTCGTGTCCCCTCGAACGGCGACAAAGAAATAGTTTGTGAAAGCTTTGCGTCTCACGATCACTTCACGCTTAACCCACCAAGTCTTCTCATCTCTCACACTGGTCGCATCCGCTGTCGAACTGTTCGTTTTTCTCAAGACTTCGTGGCTTGTTTTTTTGGTCTCTTCGTACAAATCTCACGTCTCGCCGGCACTGATTTCTCCAACGGACTGAAAACACGGACGAGAAAAACGCGCGACAACGCTCCAGGCCGATACACATCCGCGGGACAACTTCCAACGGCTATCCCAGCGTTTGACGAACTTGAATGCAAACCCATCGGCCAATCGGTGAACGGAAAACAATCTCTCGCGGCGCTGCCGGTCTGTTCCGCCCTGTCGGTATACTCGCGCGCTTCTTGTATTGTTATCTCCCCCTTTGGAGATAAATTTCCATCCAATGATTATCTATATTTTTTAATCGATTTACTGCTATGGATCAATAATTCTTTTTTAGTCTATAAATTTTTATTGTCAATCTCTGCTTACAAATGCGCGTATAAACTCGTATCCGCTACATGCAAGTTTATACAAAAAAAATTAGTATACTTAGAAGAGCCTTATTCGATTAATATATCTCGGCTCGATTCTGTATCTAATCACATTCCCTCGTATACAATAAGGAATTCTAGTATACATTAAATATATACACCACAGGCACTCGCTCATGCACGCACATAAAAAAGAAACGGAAAAAAGAAAAGAAAATTCAAAAATAGTTTCATTCACACTGCGTACAAACGCTCTTTTTATACGGAAGAATGAAAAACATTGAACATTTATTATAAGGGCAAATAATATAAGAGAATACTATTTACAATGTTTCTTGTGAGAACAATAAAAACGAGGTAAGAGCACTTGCGGTTTCAAAGGCACTAAAAGTATGAGCGCATAAGCCGTTGCACTTTTTATCAATTGTTTCGTTTTTTTTTTTTAGATTTTTTATTTATTTTGTTTTATGTATTATTTTACGTCCAGCAGCAAAAGGGCACCGGGTTGTTTCACCGATATGTTTGCATCTCGGTCGATAGATCGGTAATTCGAGCTCGCATAGGAAATGCTCTTTTGGCCGCATGAGTCCAATCACAGAAAGGTCCGTAGTCTTTTTTTTTAACATTGCGGCTTCCAAAAGACACTTTCGCGGCTCGATTTACCGATTGCTACACAAACTCGTCGCCCGTATATTCGCTGACCGATGAATCCAACTTCCCCGTATCGCGCTGTCTTATTCCTCCATACTCAGAGACGGAAAAAAAAAAAAATTGACTCACTCTGCTGACGCATCTAAGTGTAGAATTCGAATAACATCTTATATACTCGTCATAAAATATCAAGGCACTCCATATAATAATCATTGAAGTATATTTTTCCTCACCGTTTCCTCCGGTTCGAAGCAACGCACGAACGCAGGAGGAGGTGCGGGAGTTCGGAGCAGAGTCGTACACTGTAAAAAAAATTTGCACGAATCGTAATCTACCGGACTGTAAATATTTATCCAAAAACCCGAACATTATATTTCATGTACAATTGTTATGAAAGATGAATTGTCACACGGATTAAAACATTGTAAATACTTTGCTTTCATTTCACTGTGAAAGTTTAAAAAATTTTATAATTGACTCTAATCTCAATGAAAAAGTATATTAAATGTTTATTATGATTCCGAATCAAATGTAATGTACCAGTTTTTGCAGAGAAAACTTCCAGTCCGATAATTTCCGACTTTTTTTTACAGCGCACGCAGGTACGGTCGAGCAGAGGAGTGGGGTTGAGGGGTGGGGAGAGATAGAGCTGTGACAAACACAAGCATGGAGGGAGGATCGTTACGTGTACGGATGCAACTGTGGAAAATTAGGCGACGGGCTTGGAGAATTTTTTTGACTACTCGACGGCGGCGTAAGAATGCCGCTCTGGTCCGGACTCCCTACAGAATCTAAATTCGTGTCAATGGAGTCCAATTGTAATATATCGACAGCCAATCTCTGTTGGGCTTTTTCTAACATATTTAAATCTACAACGTGAGTCTGAATGCGGTGAGACTCGTCCATGACGATGTTGGGCACGGAGGCTCGAAGGCCGGAGCCGGCGTGCGTTTCCACTGGCGGGACGGTGGATCGCAGCAAGAGCAGTTGCGAGCCCTCCTCGGCGACGGTCGCCGCGAACGGGCTTAGCCAACGAGCGCAGGGCCCGAGCTGCTCCCATGTGAGCCGCGACACACGAAGGGCGCACTCCCTTCCCTGTGTATGATACAGCGCACCAGCCGCCATGTGACTGTACGGGAATTTTAGGCTTCCCTCGTCGAGCGTCGCGAGATCAAGCAATTGGGCGGCTTGCGAGTACTGCAATCCACCGTACTGCGGATAGATGAAGGCGTTCGGCTTCGACCAGTCGCCGGACTCCACTTGCATGTAGACGTTCAGCCAACCCGGCGACGTCACTGGCGATAAGTTCCAACCGAGACCCTTAAGAACTACGAGCTCTTTTCCCAATATCTCCTCCTCCGTGCATGCGCCATCCGTCACGTAGGCGAACTCCGCTATTTTAGGGGGGTAAATTTCCTCGACCTGCAATCATAGTTACAGAAAGGTTCCCATCAGCTACAGATATTTTGCAACTCGATTTGGTTTTAATTTAATTCTTTTCCAATGGTTTTTCGAAATTTAATTGTCATTTGAGTTCATCTCCGAACGTGGTATTTATTTTATAAAGTAATTTGTTTTATAAATATTGGTCAAAGGTTTGTTCATAAATTGGAAGAACTGCAAGACAAAAGTTTGAGAGCCACCAGTGAGGTGGAAATTTTAGGGCAATTGGAAGCTACAAATAGGCAAGTTATTATCATCAAGTGAAACAAAAATAGATAGAAAAACCAGTATACCCCAGTTTTTTTATAACTTGGAACAACAGCAGAAGAAAAATAAAATTATCAGCCACGAATAAATAGAAATTTTAACAAACCTTGGAAGCTATAAACAGGCAAGTAATTCCTATGAGTTGCAGTTGATTTTTAGGAACGTTCTGATGAGTAGACAGGTATCTGTCTATGTAATCCATGGCGAGATAGTAAGTCTCCCTGTGTAGTTTGTAAACCTCGCAGACCTCAATGAGCCAGTCAAGTAGAATGGCTCTCATGCGAGGTTGAAGAGTGGGATGTCGCTGGAACATCTGTGGATCCCTCTGGGTGAGTGTTTTCTGATCGCCGAGGCACATGATCGACCAGACCTGTGATCCATCTGCCCATGGAAAGGATGGAAGAGGGCTGGGTCTGTGGGAGGAACCGCTGGACGCGGATGGTGTAAGAAAACAAGTGGCAGTTCTCAACTCGGACCAAGTTGCTGGCTCCTGTTGCTCCTTGAGTGGCGAGCTCTGCTGCGGTGTTTTTGGTGCATCAGCCGCTACAGATGTATTGCACGCATCGTACGATGTATTAGAAAGAGCAGCGACCTTCTTCGGAGGATAAATGTTCTCCGCATCTTCGGACAATTCAGTCGAGCGTCTTTTGCGTTTGTGACTCTGGGAAGTCGTCTTGCCTCCTTGCAGGTACGACTGAGCAGCCGGCTGTTTCTCCTGCAAACTGAGAAGCACCAAAACGTCCGACCATTACATCCATACCAATACAGATCCAATTAAAATATGACGAATCTACTCGCAGAGAGAAAGCTGCAAAGAGTGTGATAAAACTTTGCTCAGCTGCAACTGAGGCAAAAATTTACAATTTTTTTTTGCGCCTCCAGCTGCACGACCCAGCCATGCAGGTCAAAGTATGAGAAATGTTGAAAATAAAAAAAATCTTTTTCTCAATAATGACGGAGAGAGAGGGCGAGACGCGCGAGCAACCCCAATTTCGGTGGCGAGTTCCGTGCACGCCTCGCGCGCGCACGGCAAAAAAAAAGGTTAGACACGTCTTGAAGTAAAGTGAAAAAAAATAAAAATTATCCACTAATCGAGGGTGAGCGATACGATCGACGAGATCGTCGAATCGATCGGGACCGATAGCGGGCTATTTATCCTGTAAAATAACAGAGACGATGCCAGGCAAATGGGCAGGTTCGTCGCGTACCTATTTTGTGGCATCTTGATGCTCGAATTGATGACGTGTGTTGGCTGTGATCTTCGTTGGATGGATCCGTTTTTTTTTGCCGTCTTGACGGACGGTGCTTCGTCGGATTAATCGAACTCGTTGCGCGACGATCGGGCGTGGATTATCGCGATATTTGTCGAAAATACGAAGGAGCTCGACGATCCTTACGGTCACACAATCGCCATAATGCAGAGCCACGAACGACCGTCCAGCAATTGATTTTGGTGATGGAAAAATATATATTCCGTCACACGAATAATCCACGAATATATCAACGATCGTCGTCACTCACTTTACGGAATTAATTGCGACGTTGTAAAATAATTTTTGCGCGAAAATGCGGGAGATGAGTGTCGAAGCGCGGGAGTCCAGCGCGCGAAACCCCGACCAACCCCTGGCTGCAGTCCGGTACTGTCACGCCCTCTGTACACACGACATAACCTCGTTGTTCGAGGGACAATTGTATATTTCTTTGTTTTCAGAATCACCGTGAAACAGACTGGGATTTTCGGACGATGTACGGTGTGAATTAAATCGTAGTTAATCGACGTGAGAAGGACGGATTCGCGGGCGCCAAGTTGGGCCGGCGTCGCTCGCCAGACGCTACTTTTTGAGATCGTATTTCGCCCAAAAATCTCCGTCTCTTCCCAACCGAAGATCGAAAATAATGTTCCTCGTATCGTCCACCGCACGAGGAAGCTTACTTCGACGATATGGAACTCTTTCGTTCGTTTTAAATCGCGAACTAACGTGGAAGTTCGCCGTACCGACGCACACGACACCTCGCACTTTCCCGCCTTAAGTTTCACGAGATTTTCGACGATTCTCACAAGATTTCGGTCTCTCCGGACTCACCGATGCGGCGTGCTCGAGAAATTCACTATGGGTCACTGTTGCGTACACGAACACACGCGAAATATGCTCGCGAATTGTTGAAAGGTTGTGACGAACGGTCATTGAGGTTTCGCGCGAGAACGCTGAATGCAACAAGCGCACCCGGCGCAACTCTGTGTACGTTCTGGCGGCCGGAGGAGCGTATGTACCGCTTTCCGATTGGTCGACTCTCCGGGCACAGCTGGCTCTCAGCTGATCCGACGTTAAAGCACGATCACACCGACGAACCAACACCGCTGAACGTAGCGTGACCACGCGGGAAACGTACGCGCGTAAATCGCCCCTAGCCCGCCAACCGCCTCTAATGCCGCCAGGCGAGCACCGACACTACATCGGGTCTGTCCTCTCTCTGCCACGTAGTTGTACACCTCGCACGATACAGTTGAATGAAAAAAAAAACAAAAAATGAGTTTCGCTTTTTTTTCTTCGTTCCGATTGCCTTACCACGAGCCTATTATGATACACATTATTTCGTCACTTTTGTACAATTTGCGATGCAGATATTGTGTGTTTCATTGACAAACTAAGATGTCGATTGAATTTCATTATTCGCCGATAGCACGAGTGGCGGTGGAGGGGGAAAGCCATCGATTATGGACGCAGTATGCATATATATATATAGACATATATATAATTTTTACCTGCAGGGGTGGGATTCGATTGATAATACGAACTAGCTGCGTCATAGCTCGATAGTCCGTTTGACAGGACAGGATAGGTTTGATTTAGCGTAAATTCAGTCACTTTAGATTGGGGATGACAAGGTTACAGCAAAATGTGAACATTTTGCCTTGAGGTGAAAATGGTTGTCGACGTTATATAACTAGGCTAATAAATTATAAATTTTTATGTAAATTATGACAATGTTGTCATCGCTTTTTGTACTACACAAGCATTTTTCACTTATTACCACGATTTCAGAAAAATAACCAAAAGTAAGTTTAATAACTACATGACGAAAGTTGTTCTAGTACTCTTCCTTATCGACCGATGCGAAAAAATTTTTTTTTCTTCTTCATAAAATCATTTAGACAATTGCGAAAAAAAATAAACGAAAATTGTCGTGCCTTTTTAATTGTTTTCGGTAGTAATTCGCCGAATATTGTTTAAATAAATTTCATTCAGTTTTAATTGATGAAGAATGGTGTTACGAAAAAAATATGTCTTTAGTTACTAAAGCTATCATCGGTAACTTTACTGAAATTGTGGTAATAAGTGAAAAGTGCTTATTCAGTTCGAACGGCAGAAAGGCAATTATCATAAATGACAGTATTTGAAGGTATCTTCTCACTAATAATGTTAAGATACATGCTCATGATATTGATAACCGTTTACATTTTGTGTTGTTAAATTAAAATAAGTGTTACACATCGTTTTACGTAAATTTAGATAATAATAAAAATAATGATAATTATAATAACAATAAATCAGTTTATTACTTTTTCGTTCTATGTAAGGGAATTGTGCCGGTGTTTTAAAAAAAAATCAAGATAATTAACAATTAATAATTAAATTTTTTATAAAGTAGGCAGAAGTACGGGGATTATGTGGCTCAATTTTACTGCTCGTACATCTGAGTGAATTCGGTACACAATGTACCGTGGACCACGCATTCAAGTCACCCGCCGGAAAACACGTTTTCTTCTCGTATCCAGAATTTGTTGAATCCTTTGTGATTTCAGGTTATCCGTCGGTCTCGCAATACAACCGATCGCTAGAAAATTTTCGAGATAACTGTAAACTGCATAAACATCGACAACGAATATTTTTCGATCTCACTACATGTGACCAACTCATTCATAATCTTCTGTTTTCACCGTTCGTGAATATAGCGAATTCCGTTCAGTCAACAGTATGATTCGCTGTTCAGCGAGAAGTTGGGAACCGCTGAATTCCAAAACAAAGCGCGAGCGATCACGACGGGAAAGGCTGAAGGTTGTCGCGTGTCTAGACGGTGGCTTTGTGTCTAGTAAAGGATTCGATAGTAGACTTTCGATAATAGATGTCAACAAAAAACAATGGTTGACGCGTGCGTTTAGATGCGACCTTTTAATTCTAAAAACCTTCGAGCGACGATGTGCTGAGCTTAATTAAAATTAACCGGTCTGCAGTATGATGGCTTTCAGATAGGACAACCAAAAAATAGTTATCAAAAAATCGACCTCAATGAGTTCCACATGTCCGTCTGGACGCAATTAAAAAGTTACTAGATATTAAAAAAGTTACATTTTAAACCTAAGATAACTTATAGTTACCGAGCGGACCGACGTATGTAACCCATTCGGATAAATTTATACTTTATCTGGGCAATAAAAAAAACTGGCAACATCGGTAAAATGGTGAGCATATTCGCAGTCTTTACTCCGGCAAAGACTGGAAGACGAAGCGCGCTTCATTCCTCCGTGTAAGAGAGCCTCGCGCGGTTGGGTCGAAGGGCCACGAGGAGCGCTCGTTCAGAAGGAACACTCTCGAGTCACGAGACTGCGAATACACACGAGTCCATAATCGGTAGATGACGACGAAGCGGGAGAGGGAGAGGGAAGGAGCAGGACGAGAAACAGTTTTCGTTTACGGCGGCCGAAGGGATCTCCCGAACAGATCTCTGCGACAGCGTACGGCCCTGGTTTTCTGGAAATCGTCAGTGGTCCGGGGCCATTAAACGCGTTATATGTGTCTTGCAATTTGATCCCTGCAGCGCTCGGTGCGCCGATCGGAGAGTAATTTACGCGAATTCCTCGGCATCGTCGTCTCCGCAGGTGGGCCAAGCTCATTCTCCGTGAGTTTCGTGCACCTCCACCGCATATCGCTCGTCGCGACTCCGCCGAAATTTTCTCTATTACGTTGATCGATCTATCGCTCTACGACTCGTCAATATCTGCGAAGGAATATCTCGCTCGACGACAAAAAGAAAACGAAACACGGGGAAGAGACGAAAAATAAAGAAGAAGAAAAAAAGCACGTCTTCGAGGGCATCGTATACATTTACAGTGTCCGCAAGTAAGTTACGCTCAACGATCGTTGAACTGGGCTCGACCATGCGTTATGTATGTGTAGATTCTGTTTTACCGCTCTGAGAGAAAGAAAATACTTCCCGTGTCTTTCCTCTACCTTTACTCAATTATCGATTTTCGTCGCCCAACTGCGATAATATATTTCTTTTTATTCTTGACTTTGGTATTCCTGAGCGATCTGACAAGCTGCCTCATTATACATAAGTACACGAATTCTTACATTCCACAGCTTGGCTGTAATCGCAAACACTTGTTGCTTACAGGGTAAATGATCCGAATTCGCTGTTGAGTTGTGATGCAGGGCATTATGCCGGTCAAAACCAAAGCGAGAGTACCAGAGAACATGGGGGTAAACGGAGGTCTGGTGGATGCCAGGGCCAAGCAGGTTTTGAGGGAAGCAGTTGACGCAGTGGTCAACAGTTTTGCCAAACACACACAGGGCTATGGAAGAGGTGAGCAACATTTTTCTTTTTTCTGTGGATGCTGATTTTACCTTTGACTGAGATTAGATTATTTATCCGAGCAGTGAATGTGGTGGAAGCTCTGCAGGAGTTCTGGCAGATGAAGCAGAGCAGGGGAACCGAGCTAAGAAATGGTGCGTTAGTGATTTATGAGTCGGTGCCTGGTGCAAGTCCTCCCTACGTATGCTATGTAACTCTGCCTGGAGGATCATGCTTCGGGAGCTTCCAGAATTGTCCTACCAAGGCCGAAGCTCGCAGGTCTGCTGCGAAAATAGCCCTCATGAATTCTGTGTTCAACGAACATCCCTCAAGAAAAATCACTGACGACTTCATCGAGAAAGCTGTTGCTGAGGCCAGGGCGAGCTTTGCCAAGCCAGCCTCTGGATCTAATAGCGTGGGCACGGTTCTGAGCCAGGTAATAATTTTATAATTAAAAGTCATCACATAGTGATGTTAGTTTTATTGTTGATACGAAATGCTAAATAAGAAAATTGAATTTAAAATAAGAGTTTATAGAATTTGTCAAGAATTTACAAGAACAATGAAAACTGTAATTCAGTTATCGAGATGCAGATTTTATAAGTGTTACACTTCCATTCTGTTAAATAAGAGTAACAATATGTATAGGTCATAAAACTATAGCCACAAAATAAAAATAACGAGATTAAACATGACAAAATTGTAAAGCGAAAACGTTGTGGATTAAAAGAGTACTTTGCTTCGTCAGGGTTCCGGCGACGAGAAGGAGGATCCGAACACAGGAATCGGTGCGTTCCGTTTCATGCTGGAGTGCAATCGTGGTAGAACGATGCTGGAGTTTCAGGAACTGATGACGGTATTCCAATTGCTTCATTGGAACGGTTCTCTGAAGGCGATGAGGGAGAGACAGTGCAGCCGACAGGAAGTGGTGGCGCACTATAGTCATCGTGTCCTCGACGACGACATGCGCAGTCAAATGGCGCTAGACTGGGTGGCTCGGGAGCACGAGAGTGGTGGCGGGGTCGTCTCTATGGAGCTGGTCGTTGCCGAGAGAGAATTGGAGACCGCGAGACTAGCCGGTCGGGAGCTGAGATTTCCAAAGGAAAAGAAGGACATACTCATGCTCGCCCACGCTCAAGTTTGTCCTCAGTGAAGACGGGGAAACAATTTTTTTCGTTTGTACGTGACAGTGATTTGTACGTACGGACATTCCTTTATTTTATATTATTTTCCGCTTGGCCCGTAGCCCGCAGCAGTGTATCGTTATTATTACTCGCGCGAATGCGCTTGCGTATGTGATTGTTGTTTTTTTTTTGTTGAGGCGTATCCAGTAAATATAAACGAAACTATTAATAATGCTTATCAAGCATTGACACACTGCCACTGCCTAGAAAAGCAGCGCTTCGTCGTAACGTTGTGATGTCGAAATGGATTTGAAATGAAAAATCGAGGAGAAAAAAATTGCTGAATAGCTTCGTAAAATTATTTTACACAATACTAGTACTTCGTGAATACGTACTTTTTCATGGAGCACACATGATCGCAATCGTAATGTAATATTTGGTTGGAAGAGAGAAGATCTAATATTTTACTCGAAGCTGTTTGCAAACGCGAGACTGTCCATCGAATTTTATTTTGTACTATAATATACCAGAGGCGTGTGGCGAAGTATGCAGCAAACATGTTTTCGAACGCGTGTGTAAGTCCCTTAATTACGAAGGTAACGAAGGTAATTCAAGTTATCATACCCTATTTCCCATTTTTCGTCGCACGCGATTTTACGTGATAGAGAGAGAAAAAAAATAAACAGAGAATTAAAGAATGCTTCCAGCTTCGCTGACGTTGAGAGCAGGCCAGGTTTTATAAACTATAGCACGAAGTGATGGGTGCTTGAGCACCTCTAAGCATGCTTGCCCTCCCATCCTTTCCATCTCCAATGACCATGTGCTCCCGTGCATTTGCGGCAAAGTAAACTTTGACTGTGCTTTACTATAATTAAATAGTCTTTATTGAATAGTATACTTTATAACGATGTTCATTAAATATGTTATCATTAGGTATCAATAAATTTTTTTATAGATCGAGTCGAGTTGCAATTGCGGTTGTTTTCTTGAACAAACCCCCGTTCAAACTGTAATCCCCGAGTCACTGCTCGCCGAGGATACGCTCTCGGATTTTTCGTCGTTCTCTTGCATTGGATGTTCCAACACTTTGTCTATTATTCCGAATTCTTTGGCATCGATTGGCGACATAAATTTGTCTCTTTCCATACTATTTTCTGCAAAAAGAAGGCCAATTTTTAATATAAATGCACTAGCAGTTTCTCGGATGGACAAGTGCCACAAAACAGTTGGTTCGATATTCTCGATATATGCCGCCTATGTCGAAATATTGCACCACATCGGCTCCCTTGTCTGTATAGTTTGTTGCGGTTGAAGCGGAATGCTCCATTAACTGTGATATTTTTCAAGTAGACATTTTCGCTTTCAGCAATTTACCGGAAACATATCGGTTTGTGTTTGAAAATGTAAGTTTTCAACCAGAAGCAATTTTTATATTTTACACATAAGATCTTCGAACGGACTCACCTATCCTGAGTAATTCCAAGCCTGTGTGTTTTACATAGAGTCTGTTTATCTGTTTCTTGAGCTTGATGATCTCTTCGGCCTGAATTTGTATATCGGTAGCTTGTCCCTGTACTCCGCCGGAGGGCTGATGAATCATTATCCTGGCATTCGGAAGAGAGTGCCTCATGCCGGGTGTTCCTGCTGCGAGTAGCAAACTGGCCATGGAGCAGGCTTGCCCGACGCACCAGGTTGCTACAGGAGGAAGTACGTACTGCATAGTATCGTAAATCCCTAGACCCGCCGTTACGCTGCCTCCAGGTGAATTAATGTAGAGATGAATTGGCTTCTTACTGCTCTCCGACTGGAGGAACAAAAGTTGGGCTACGACCAGCGACGAGACATCGTCCGAGATCTACAGCAATAAAAATAAATGAACATTTGCATCGCGAGAATTGGTATTTTTCACGATAAAATATTCATAGACCAATTGCGAGGTTAAGACAATAAATACCGGTCCCATTAGACAAATAATCCGTTCCTTGAGCAGTCTCGAGTAGATATCGTAGGCGCGTTCACCCCGACCAGTTTGCTCGACGACCACGGGGACCAAATTTAAGTTACGTCTCAGCACCTCTCGGCCGCGATCCTGATTTCGAGAAAATTTGAGGTTATTTCAAATAACAGAATCAATTGATCTCGCACGATTGTCCTCAACTCACACCCGCCTGCAGCAACGTTCGAATCCCCCGTAACATTGTTTACACTTTTTTTGTCGGTAACGCCGTTTGATCAAATACTTCGATTCGTCGATGTGCGATTTTATGACAGCGGTGGAAAGGTGGGGGCAGGGGACAACACAACTAAAAAGACGTCAAGTAACTGTTAACAACGGCGATAAATGAGCTAAGAGACAAGTAGATAAACCTTGATTAGGGTTCAAGTATTTCAAACTTTTTTTGTGATCTTAGTTTATAACATATTATAGATTTACCGGCTCGGGTCGGTGAGCGAGTAAATTAAACGGGGTTGCGTAGAGCGAAGTAGAATGTTTTTATGCCGGTAAACCCTGGTAAACTCTGCAAATCGACAAAGTGTGGATATTGACAGAGCAATGTAGTATGAATAATTTATGAAAGACGATTTTAACGATACGGTTCCGCTTATCTTACTTAAATGACTGTTAACGATGCCGATAAATTCGCCGGTAAAAATGACATCTATTGTGATGTTCTAGGGTCATTTATTTCGCACGTGGCTTACACGGTTTTGGTTACAAAAAATATTATATTGAATGGAGAAGATACAGAGAGGTAGCGTGCTTCATAAAAGACAAATGCTAGGCAGGTCAACGCTGCCAACAAGCGATCCAACGAATCGAAGTAATGCCAAGTTGTGATAGGTATGTTTCGCATGCGCGTCCGGGAGTTTAAAGAACCGTTTTTGTAGTTTTCTTCGCGTCAGGCCAATAATCTCTATATTGTACTATAGCCATTGTGAGCTAGAAGCTTTGCGCTGAACAACGTTGGTCGTACAATAGAGGCTTCATTTTCGGCCACCTATATCTTACCCGATCCATCGATCTGCCCCCCCGACCCCCGCGGCAGCCAATAAAATATTTAATACCGAGCGTGCCCGACGACCGCAGCGCCGAGAAATTGACGCGCGCTTTCGTGGGTGGGGACGTCCTCCATGGTGGAATTCGTCGTTGCTGCATATCGTACTGTGCAACTGAAGCAAGTGAGCGTAATTATTTATTAGTTAATAATTTAAATCACGCGTGAGCATTAGTTCGTTCTATCGAGAACACGGTACTAAATAAATTCTTATTATTTATTTCTTCACTGGGTGATTCGAAGTAGCCGACGATTCAAACGTGTCACATTCAAGGACTGGAACGCCGACTGCGCGTGCAGAAATGGTCCAACGAATTTCGGAGCACCGTTCCTTGTATTTTTAATATGCAAAGCCCGTTACATTGCCCCATTTTCGAAAATAACATTCGAGGTTCGAAATTTTCCGTCAAATTATTATTGTCGATTCGAGACCGAAGGGGTTAATCTGTGCACGCGGCACACTTGCTGTCGCGTAACCCGCAGCGCTGTCGATTGCCGTAACCATTCCATGTTTCCCGCGAGTCAACCGTGAGAGCTCCTGAGTGAGTATCGTGATTGAGCGCGAATAGTAGATAAAGTTTGTGCCACTTTTCATCCTGAGAGTACAAAGAGCGTTACTGTTATTTCTAGCTTGCTTCATCACACCCAACAATTGCACCAAAATACCGACGTCGTTTCAACTATTTCTTGTATAGTCGCATTCATATTCATATTTTATCCAATCTTTCAGTAGCCGCTATTCAACCGCATATCACGATGGGTGATTCCGACGACGAGTACGATCGGAAGAGACGCGATAAATTCAGAGGCGAAAGGCCTGAATCCTACTCCAGGGAAGGACGGAGGGATGATCGCCGTCGCGAGGAATGGGTGGACAGGTACTCAATTTTGTACAAATGTTTCATTCAAGTTGAAGCGTACTCAGTCGGTGTCGCAAACTGTAATCCATTTTCTTGAATGGTCCTGAATACTTTGGGCAGGACACAAATGTTCAGCGTCTTTGCCTAACACTCGAGCAGAAATTAATAACGCGTTTTTCCGCCAAAAAGATTGGCAATCTTGATCTAATTGATTACAGTTTATCAACTGAGTCTCCAATCCTGAAATCTTGTCTCACTTTCCCATTCCTTCAGTTTCATCAATTTTGTAGGAAGGGAGTAACAAAGACTACCCTAAAGTCCTTCTCCGCATACATTATCCCCACTCCTCCATCTCCTCCTATGATAAGTGGTTACTTTCCGTTTAACAAGTAAGTTTCATCAAGTTTGCTGGCTGAAACTCCCCTGCAATGTACCGAACCTGATTAATGGTGTACGTATACATCTTTTGTTTTTTTTTTATTACGTTATTGAATATGAATCTTCGTTTCAGAGAATGGTCGAACAGGCCTCGCGCGAGGCCGGATTACAGGGAGTACCGCGGCGGCGGCGGAGGCGGAGGTCGCGAACGCTACAGTCCTGCGCGCTCTCAGGATATGGCTCCGCCGTTGAAGAGGATGCGCGCTGACTGGGACGACAGAGGTCCTCGATACGGCGGCGGTCATCCAGAATATTACGGCGGCGGAGGAGGCGGTGGCGGCGGTGGAAGCGCATGGTGCCCGGACCATTTTCCGCCGCCTCATCATGGCAACCATCACTATGGCAACCATGGGAACGCCAGCAGGTTTGTTTATCGTTGTGCCAATGTGCTTTCATCTTTTTCTGTCGAGACGCGACGCGTATAACGATAATTCCCGATGATTCGTGGTCGCGGCAGAAAGTCGGTCACGAGCGATAGGACACATCGTAACACGAATAATGCGCCGAAGAGAAGCCGCTTGACTCCGAAACTATTGGCTAAATTGAGGTACCGTCGAGCAGTGACATTTCTCAACGGGATTAATGAATGAATGAATTTTCGTGTGTTCGATATCAGCCGAGAGGTAGCGGGTAACTTCAGCAATTTAAACGTCGAGACGCAGCCCCCGATGATGACGTTCAAGGCTTTTCTCGGTACCCAGGAAGACACGATTACCGACGAGGAGGCCATCAAACGTTATAACGAGTATAAGCTGGAATTTAGACGACAGCAGCTCAATGAATTCTTTGTAGCCCACAAGGACGAGGAATGGTAAGTCACTCACGATCAAATCACACTACACTGTCTACTTGGAGTCTTCATCATTCGCTGCATCGATGCCCTAAAATATGCAATTTTTTCAATTATATTTTTTTGTGAACGTTACAATTGCCTGTATTCCTTCGCATTACTCACCGATTTCCGGTTGAAACAGTCATTCACAGAATCGCATATTAATGGTAAGAAACAGGATTTTGTAACGTTTCATATTTTGGGCCGTCGGCCGGAAACAGCGACCATTACAAAAGAGATTTTTATTTTCATATTTCATAAAAGAAAAAAAAATAAGAGACGTCTGGCTATCTTCTAACAATGTGACAAGATCTCTCTATCCCTACAGCACACAGCGGTCACCGCCCTATGCCTCGAGCACAGATCATCTCGGCGTTTATAATTTTTCGCTCGCATTTTTAACTATACGCACGCGTGACGCGCATCGCCGAAGACCTTGTGCCGTATTATCGGTAGGATAGGGACTTATGCATTGCAAGATACGTTGTTGCGAGCTGGGCGCGCAAAGCCCAATCACGCTCGTTTAGGCCGCGTTCTAAACCCGCTATTACAAATATTGAAAATTATTTCTTTGAAAAAAGCCATTGCCAAGCAATGTGTTTGCGATAGGATAGATTCTCTGAAAGCGTCGACAATACCGAATGCGAGCAAAAGTATAATAACAACAGGTGAGGCTCCATACAGTACCCGAAAATATCAATATTTCCACTTCGTTGTTAATACTTTATAACTCAATGATGTTCTTTCGCAAAGAAACTATGACGTCGTATTTCTTTTATCAAAAAAAAAAAAATTACAAATATAATACGATACTCCTTTTTGTTTCTTTACACATAGGGTGGGATTTAATATCCTTGCGTGGAGATTTAAACGCTTCGCGTCACGTTTTTCTTACAGTTCCCTATAAAAATGTACAATTTTACTTGCTTCAATTATAAGCTCAAAGTCGTCGAGTCCCACCTTGACGTTTATAGACATTATCAACAGTGCAATTAAGTAAAGATAACGTACTTGTAAACTCGATTAAATTTTATTTCGAACTTAGCAGTGATCAACGAGAATTTATGTGATACAGCTGCCGACCTTCGATTCAATCTTCAATTCAAATGATAAACGAATGACGATATCGCGTGTAGTATCGAAATTGACTAATCTTATACATTTTTTTTTGTCATCGATCGATAGGTTCAAGATCAAATATCATCCGGAAGAATCCGTCAAGAGAAAAAACGAACAAGTAGCGGCTCTGATGGTAAGAAAACCGACGGCACAATGGCCAACCTGCGTAAGACACCCCCGCCAAACATACAAGTAATATATAAGATGCTTGATATTTGCACATGTAGAAAAGGGTCGAAGTTTTTCTGGATCTGCTCAATTCAGAACAGATAGATAAAGTTTCTGTGGACGCCGATCAAGCCGATCCTCTGCTGCACCTTCTCGATGCTGTCGTTATTAAATTGGAAGGCGGCACAGAGGAGGATTTAAAAATTCTCGACGTCAAGCCACCGTCCACGTTGCTATCGAAGGAAGCGTTGGCTATTCGAAAGGAAAAGGAAGAAGCCAAGGAGTTAAAGAACAAGCAAGTTGTCGAAGCTAAGCCAGAAACTCAGTGAGTAAAAAATTAACACAAGACCATGTAACAAAATTCAATAACAAACAAAACCTCGCGAAATTTGCAGAGAACAACCCAAGCCTGTCGAAGAAGTGAAGGTAGAAGAAAAAAGCAGCGAGGAGCAGAATGGCGATGTGGAGGTAAAAGAGGTGGAACCGACAGAGGAAAAAGCCCCTGAGGAAGTAAAGATGGATGAAGATATCGCTGAAGAGACTAAAGAAACGGAAGAAAAATCACCAGGTTCGGAAGAAAAAGGTACCATCAAAGAAGATTCCAACCCAGCACTCACTAAATTTTTTGCAGTAAATTTTTTTACGTGACTTAACCCTTTTGTTTGCGTTAAATATTCAGTCGACCCGCCGGTCGAACAGGTAAATCCGAAGAAACGTAAACGTACTGAAAGCAACAGCAGTTCGAGTAGCAGTAGCAGCAGCAGTTCCTCCGACAGTGATAGTAATAAACCTGACACACCAAAAGCGGAAACGCGTAAGTGTGACTTAGAAACGGTCTAGAAATGTTGATCTCATCAAACTGAAGCAATAGCTAACGCCTGTTCTCTGTCTCTCCCCTGTTAGCGATGGAAGAAAAACCCAATGCAACTGACGAAAATGTCGAAGATGAAGAGACTAAAGCTGTCGAAAAAAGTAGTAAAGATGGGAAGGAGGACGAGGTCGAGTGCGTCGATGCGAAGAAAAAAGACATTGAACCTGAGGCGGTTATTGACTTGGCGAGTGAGGATAAGGAAAAAGAACCTCGTGCCCTCCATAAAACCAGTAGTATATTCCTCAGAAATTTGGCACCAACTATAACGAAAGCGGAGGTTGAAGCGGTAAGTTTATAAATACGGATCACCGAAGAATAGATTGGGTATTTGATCTTGATTTTTCGTACAATTTGGCGACCCTTTATAATCATCGTTTGTGTAGATGTGCAAGCGATTCCCTGGCTTCCTCAGAGTAGCCATTGCCGATCCGCAACCAGAACGCCGATGGTTTCGTCGTGGATGGGTTTCCTTCGAGCGACAAGTTAATGTTAAGGAGATCGGTTGGAGCCTGAACAACATTCGGGTAATTATAAAGCACGGCTTAACATTGAACCGTTGACACGGTTAAGAGTCTGTAATAATTAGATTGTTTTACGTACGAATTGCAGCTACGAGATTGTGAGCTTGGCGCAATCGTCAATCGGGATCTGTCGCGTCGAATTCGTACCGTAAATGGTTTCACTTCGCATAAGCAAATCGTTCGGCACGACATAAAGCTTAGTGCCAAGATAGTGCACAATTTGGACAACAGAAGTGGCTTGTGGAATGTTGAGAAGAAAGACGCGGCGGAAAAGAATGCTGACAAGGATTTAAAGTCGAATCAAAACTCTAGCGAGGCTGAGCAAGCTGTAAGTGGTATTTATTAATGTTATTATATTGTCAATTCAAATCGAAACAATGAAGTTGGTATTTACTTTTTTTTGCAGGCTTTTGGATTGTCGTCCAAGAATCCAGTATTAAAGAATATCATGGACTACCTCATTGAGGAGGCATCAGCTGAAGAAGAAGAACTACTGGGGATGGCGGGTGACCACGAGGAGGGCCAACTCGGGGGAGAAGGCGACGGACCCATCGAAAGAGATCCTGCTCTAATAAAAGTGAGTTCTTCTACCAACATCTAAGTCAATATCAACGTACACTACGTGGTTCGATGCGACAGTTATACGTAACGTTATATTTAATTTCCAGGTTCTCGACCGATTAGTGTTGTATCTGCGAATAGTTCATTCCGTCGATTATTATAATCACTGCGAGTATCCGAACGAGGATGAGATGCCAAACAGGTGTGGAATAATGCACGTGAGAGGACCGCAGCCAACGGCTAAAATATCGTCAAGCGACCTTTCGGAGTATTGTCGCAATTTTGAGAGTAAAATGGCAGCATTCCTTGCGCCAATCGCAACGTTGACTACCGAGGAATTTGAGAAACTCGGTGCTAAAAATGCCGAAGCGTATCCTTTTGTTTTAGTAATGCTCGCTATTATGTCGCGGGGGGGGGGGGGGGGGTAGAACTTTGTTACGGTACGCCACAAATAGAGGTTGGGGCGTGTTTAAAGGGTGTCCCCCGCTTCCGTCACTGGCTGCATTCGAGATAAATAAAGTCGGACGCGATAGCGATGCTGACATCATCGGTCATAAACTTTATCGCGTTTGAAAAAAAGTGTTTGCCTTATGGTTATTCCAAACTAAATTCAATCCAAAATAGCTTGTAGTTCTCTCTTTTCTACTAAAGTTGAGTTTAATAGACGAAATGCATTTTACGTAAACGACATCTGCCATAAAAATAGAAGAGTGCAAACGGCTGAAAAAAATAACCGCATTGAAGGACCACATAAATTCCTTAATTTCGAAAAAAACAACAGGGAGGTAGAGAAATTCGTGCAAGCAAATACACAGGAGCTCGCGAAGGACAAGTGGCTCTGCCCGCTGAGCGGTAAAAAGTTCAAAGGACCCGACTTCATCCGCAAGCACATATTCAACAAGCACACCGAGAAGGTATCAGAGGTGAAGGCGGAAGCCGAATACTTTAACAACTATCTGAAGGATCCCAAGAGGCCGCAGCTGCCCGAGCATCCGGGCAACAAGGCGCCAGTTCGCGAAGGTCCGCGCGAAGGATTCGCACCTTATCCACCCGGAGGGTAAATTTCCTTTGTTGTTTACAGAGTGTTCGATCGCTATTGTAACCACATCGACTCTACGTTTGTATGACTCGCAAAGTTGACTGCGATTTAAAAGTCCCTGCAACCGAAGGTGTTATTCTTTTCTAGCTTCGGCGGCTACGGAGGAGGAGGAGGAGGAGGCGGTGGTGGCGGGGGCGGAGTGTACGGCGGAGGACGAGGAGGCGGCTATGGAGGCGGCGGCGGCTACGGTGGAGGTTTCGGAGGAGGATTTAACATGCCTCGTCCGAATCGCGGTGGCTTCAACAGAGGACGGTAAGATCAATCTGTTCAATAAAGTAGACCACTTTCTTTTTCAACCAAAAAAAAAATCCGCATCATACCTCATAAGCATCTAGAGCTGTTGCGAATATTTCGTAAAGCGGGCTTTATCTGTTCGATCGATACACGGTTTATCGTGGCGTCCCTCCAAAACGTACAAGCAAATACACGCACGTTTATTTTTTTATCGAATCCGCACTGTATATTCCATCTTCCCCTATGTTTCTTCACTTTTATTTTTCGTAAATTACGACGAGTAGATACGCACCTAGTACGTGGTATATATAATGTTCGCAGGGTTGCTCCGGATTCGACGGCGAGGCCTGTTATTAGTTATAATGATTTGGACCAGCTAGACATGGACATATTCTGAATTTTAATCGAGTCTAAAACGAGAGAAAGAAAAGCATGCTCTTAACTCAGGCGTCACTTTTAGTGAGTCAGTAATATAAAAAAAATTTAAATATATATCAGAGTCTCGCGACGGTAGACGTGAATCTGGATCTTGTAACGCAAGCGCGATTGCTACATTAACAAACAAAACAAAAAAATGACTCTTGGATGATAATCCGATGTAGATGATCATTAATTATATCGACTTATCATATGTAAAGTGCACGTATCAGGATTCATTAATGTAAAAATTATGACAAAAAAAATCATAATAATAAAATCACACGATACTGCCGAGAAGAACAAATAAATATATTTGTTGCTAATGTCGCTCATTTTATTTTCTAATCCCACTCCACTCATTCCCTTTGTTCGTTTGGTCCTGACTCACAAGCTTATAGATTGCATTGTCTTTCGCTCTCTGCAAAGCGTACAAAGCAACAGCGGTGCTTTCTTAGCGGCTCGTCTATCTCGTGAATCGTTCATATATCGTTCGTATTTTTACTCGCACCGTAACAGCTCTCGCTGCTGAGGAGACATGTACCAGAAACCGATTATAAACATCAAAGTTCGACTACTATGTTATATTTTAATCGTCTTTAATTTTGCCAATTTACAGCGGCGGCGGTGGCGGTGGCGATTTCCGGCCTGTCATTCACTACCGGGATCTCGACGCACCCCGTGAGCCAGACGAGTTTTTGTAAATCTACATATCGTTATATCGAGATGCGCACAGAAAAGATGTACCATGTGCGACATCCGTAATTCATCGGTTAACAGTCATTGTCGCGGAAAATATTTTTTAAAAACAGTAGTTTACGAATTTTCAAAATATCTATATATAACTGTGTGTATATACGGAAACTATGACTTTTCAGCTGTTAAAACCAATGTAAACAATACATATATATTTACTCGTCGTTGTATCAAAAACTCATCACTGTAATTTTGAGTAGCATAATTAGGTGAATTAGATTATCAATTAAGCGAACGATTATCATTGTAAACGCGTACGAAAAGACTTGCTACGAATAAAAAAAATTTGTAAAGGGGAATTCTGTGTAACAACCTCGAATTAACACAGAGATCGTGTCCATCCGATAAATATATTCACTGTAACAGCTCTCTTAGTTTCATTCGAAACCTCATGATAAAAATGGAGTAAACAAGATGTCCCTTATCAATCCGTCACGCTCATGAAAATGAGTCCGAGTGAAATTCGCGGATAATAAATCGAGCGAGAACCGGCAAGCGGTTTGCTACGAGTCTTAAATGCTGCAGAACAGAGGAACGACCTTGCCGCCTTTCGTATTCTGGGGAATTTTGCGCTGCCGACAGTACCAACGTGACTGTCGCACCGAGCGGCGGTGAATGTACATATGTCCTTCATTAAATAGTAACCTTCCGTCTTCTAGGAAGTTTATCGCAAGATGTCGGGGAATGTTTTGCGTGATGAGCCGCTGCTATGGTTTTGCACGAAATGACTTGCTTGTCGTGGCGAGAGTTTTCAAAATTTCGGCCTAACGTAAATCTCCGTGTTTTCTAACGCGAGAGACGAGGAACACAAGTCCGTTAGAGATTGTGGGTGCAACAAACTTCGAGGGATATCCAAACGGAGTATTACACTGTAGGAGACAGTGCAGATGTGTGTGTATCAATACACCAGGGTCAGAGGCACGAGATACCAATCGGGTTCAGCCGATCAAAACAAGTAACTCTACTTGGACACCGGGTGGTAATTTTTTGTTATTGTTTCTTATCGAATCGTCGGCAATTAAAAAGAAAGTAAAATAAAAACAAATAAACACACCGTGGGAATGGGAGCAAAATCGAGTACGGTAGCACAGTCGGCGAGTGGCAATGGCCAGTCATCGACTGGCTCCAACGAAACAACGATGCAGAGTTTCTCGATTGTTCGCTCGCTGCCAGGAGGTGTCAGTATGCTTCAGCACCAGCATCAGCAGGGAGGGCAGTCACAGAATTCTCGGATGCCGGGAGACAGCAGACAGAGAGCCAGATCTCTGAGCTCTGTGCCTGATCTCTCTTCCGGCGAACAGGGTAGTCTGGCAACTTCGGTCGGAGTAAATGTCGGACAGGCGTTGGGTTTGGTCAACCTCGATTCGGACGATGGAGACGAGGACAGTGGCAGAGTCTACGCCGCTCACAGTTTGCCTTCCCATATCTGGTCCATAAATGGTGAGTTCGGTCCATAGATGAACAGTCGAATCTGCAACTCAGAGACATAACGGATAATCCAGTGTCACAGAACTGTTGTCTTGAACATTTACTTATTTATCTCGTTTTACATATTGACGAGATATTAAAGTTTTGCGTTTATGTTTAAAGATTTTTCTCTTGTTGCCACTAGAGAATATTTTGCACTTTGTGCGACAAGAAAATAATTATTTAGGCTAGAAAACCAATGGCAAGTCATTGACGAGTAAGTCGCTAAATTTTGCAAAGTGAAGAATTTCAATTCAGTTTTGTTCGAATATCAATTAACTTGTGGAACCTGTGCAAATGAATTTTTGTCCCAAGGCCTCAAATAATCATCGTATCATCGAACGAGAGTACAAAACAAAAAAAGTCCAAACGGTCCATTTTTTTGTCCGACTGACAAAGACTATTTCGTCAGCTGTTTCTTCTTTTTTTTTTAAATGGAGAAATACGAAAATCTTTGCACGAGAGGCGTTCTTCCGCAGTGTCTTCGATGCAGCTTTCTGTCGACACGGCGTACTTTGCTTTGTATTTTTTCGTTCTTTGAATCTGTTTTAATAGGGCATTCGCTACAGATCGTTTCTCGGGAACGTGTTCATGAAAGGCCTAACCTAGCACATCCTGACAGACGGTCGGTAAGGTTATGAGGTTATGTGCGTATGTCATTCCCGGGTCGAATCGGGGCACGGCGTGGGGGCAGGGCGGTGCAATACGTTTGTTTTGGCGCGTGTTACCGGGGTGGTTGGCCTGGTAACGGTGTACAATCGATGTCGGTTTTCAAGGGCCGTAGTTTTAACGTTAAATTATCGTTGTGAGAGAAAAAAGAATAAAAATAATCGGGCCGGAAAAGAAAATTTGTGAGTTCGAGAATTCCAGATCGCGGTTACTTTTGGCGGTGACAAAATTTCCGATAAGCCTCGGCGATTGCGGAGCGTGTTTGGGATGGGTTAGATTAACGTCGGGCTGAGTTTACTATGGGAATAATAGTGAGCTCGTGCCTGAACGAATCCGAGACCGAGGTTGTGCCCGCTCATCACGTTAGGCGTGTTATCTACGGTATTTAAATTGGAATGACTAACGCGCTTCAATGTATTCGTCGTCGGACTGTGCAGATCGCTCGAGGCTCGTGTAACGATTTAACTCTTGTTTAAGGTCTAAAATGTCCTGTGTGCTCAAAATTCATCCTGCCGGATGACATAGAGTGTCACTTGGTGATGTGCCTGACGAAGCCACGTCTAAGCTACAACGGTGAGTGCGGTCGTTGTCGGCTGACTGACAAACACAGCTGCGTAACAAAATTTTTTTTTCTTTCGCAGAGGATGTTCTAGCTGACGAAAAGGGAGAATGCGTTATTTGCCTGGAGGAGTTGCAACCCGGAGACGTGATAGCTCGCTTACCTTGCCTCTGCATATACCATAAAAAGTATGTACCGTTTTGTGGATAAGTTTAACCCATTGAATTGTCTCGTCAGGGATTCATGAATTGATGCTGTATTTTTAATTGTGTCTGTTTGCAGCTGCATCGATAAGTGGTTTCAAGTTAATCGCAGCTGTCCCGAACATCCCGGCGACTGATTTACAAACGTGCTATTTTAAATTGAAAAAGAATAATGTGGATCAAATTGTTGGCCTGCCGGACACGGTAATCGACGTGAATCGGAACTATGGCGACGGTTGGAACGGCGCGAGTTATTAAAAAAAAAAAAAAATGACGAAAAAAAAATTATAAAAGAAAACTAGTCAAGGTGGCCGCTAGTCTGCGATGGGAGGTTCGTACGCGCGACGATCGTTCGACCAACCGAAACTCGATCGAATTGAACATAAACAATGACAGATGTCTACTTCAATCCTTAAACTTTACAACTAAGGGAAGGACTTATTAAAAAAAAAGCGAAAAAATCTGAAAAAAAAAAGAAAAAAATATATCGCCATGAGATTGAGCGATAAAATGCTATTATCTATACGTATCTATAATTACTCTATTACTGCTATATCGCTTACTATCGATTGTACCATATTTATAAATTTTACTTAGTTTTACATCTTGAAGTCGATTTAGCAATTAAGCAAAAAAAAAGAAAGAAAAAAGAAAAATGATTGTCACCGTTGTCACTAGTAACATCTTTTTGACTTCTTTTTTCGTTTTTTCTTCGTTCAATTATGTTTTTTTTCTCTTCATGTAGAGAGGGTATAACACACACAGTGGCCGAAGCTTAGTCGGATGGACCTGCTTAGCAAGCAGGAGAGCTCTACCTTTAGATAAGTTAGTTATTACTTTTAATGATTTTACAACCAAGACGATGCATTGTTTTTGTTGTCTGTTGGGGGGACGAGTACTAGAAAGGATATTTTTGATACTTTCATAAATGGGGGAGCCAGGATGTATAAGAGAATCGAGCAAAGGACTTGTCATAATGCTGTTGACGCTGTAGTAACAATAAAGGTTCTAATTTAACCTTCTTTATTGACATCGTTGAAAAATAAATGAAAAAATGAAGAGAGTAAAAAATAGCGTTTTCGTTAGGCTTATCGGGACTTTGCGGTTCACAAATTTGGTCAATTGGAGCGCCGATAAATTTATCTACAATATTATCGTGCCGCTTCATATTAGCGTACTTTGTTCGATTGCGAAGGGGTCACGGGACTGGCCATTCCCGGCCCAAGGTCACCTTAGATCAACGAACCAATCCGGCTTGCCTTTGTGCTGTACGGATTTTATGTAACAACGACGTACTCTCGTTCGTAGTACACCGAGAGAACAGTTCGACCCTCGTGTAGCGATTGGCACTGTCCGACTTTATAATTGCACGAGACGATGTCGAACCATTATTCTGTCATCGATTGTGGCGAGAGAATTTCGTGAATGACTCAGCCAAGATATTTCAAATGAGAAGAGTTTCGTTAGTGGCGTTGATTAACGCACACAACATCGTCTGTACCAACCATCGGCATTTATCGTGTTACCGCATGAACATGGCGAACACGCCGATAGAATAAATTGGCGTGGATTCGCGCTCGCGCGAATTCGCTAAATTTCCGATTCGCCATCTACTGGTGAAACAAGGTACACAGGGATGAGCGAGGAATGCCTAGGGATGGAGTAAAATAACATCGAAGGATGCGTGTACCGATCTTGCAGTACGAGCGGTGTGGTTCCACCTCCTCCCATTCTACCTGACTCGCTGCTGGTGTGCGTTGTTCGCGGCGAGGCAAACGGTTTCGATTACGAGCGGCGAGAGACGTGCTCACCCGACGGGGTCGCACCATCAGGGTTTGTCCGGAGAGGCCGGCGATTGCGCGCTCCCAGACGACGAGAAGGAGCATCTCCTCCATGGTGGAAAGGCTTCGAAAAGTTTTCGAGGTTATAACGCGAGTATTTCGTAAATCTGATCCCGTGTGGGAGATACGTGCTAGTCGCCGGACGCGCATCTCAGCCCGTTCAAGATCATCGAACCGTGCGATAATCGTTCGAACGTAAGAGAGAGAAAGAGTGACGAAGAGAAAGAAAGAGAGAGAGAGATAGGAGAGTAAAGTGTCGGGTGACCGATCGTATTATGGGATTTTCAAGGCGAGATTAGAGAAGTGCGAGTGCGTGTGTATTTTCAACGTCGATAATGTCGGCTACAAGTATATTGAGGGTAATGCGGGAAAGTAGGATGGCCGATCTGGCCGTTTGACGAATAGTTCAAGAGTTCGGTGGAGGAGGAGGGTGTCGATTAGCACGTTAATCAGAGGGATAAAAAAATGGTTAAGGAGAAACCGAATTCGACCCGAATATACGATTCGGAGGGTTACAGACGCAGGGCTGCTTGCATCTGCGTCAAGAACGACCTCGAGGACGAGGTAGGCCGGCAGAGGGCACTTAGTGATAGACATATTTTTACCGGTTCCTCGGTGCCGCAATAACAATTGTACTCCAAAATTAACGTACCACGCAACCATTCACCTCCGAATCTTTGTTTGTCTCGTTGATCCACTGCACGAATCCGTTTCCTCGTCAATCCCGTCACGCTTAATCTTCGGTTCCTAGGTAGATAGCAAGATTTTTAATGGTTCTGATATTTGATTCGTTAACCTCACGCAGGTGCTCTTGGTAACGTCCAGCAGAAGACCCGACAGCTGGATTGTACCAGGCGGAGGTGTCGAGCCAGAGGAGGAACCAGCTGTGACCGCCCTCAGGGAGGTTAGGGAAGAGGCAGGAGTTGTTGGAAGTCTCGGAAGATGTCTCGGAATATTCGAGGTTTATGTCGTAGATCTTCGTTTACATCGGATTATATTTTTTTTTTACACACTAGTCTCGAGGCAAGGATTGAACTTTTTTTTTCTCTTGTATTTCCAGAATGTAGAACACAAGCATAGGACGCAAGTTTGGGTCATGCGAGTAACCGAAGAGATGCCGGAGTGGGAGGATTCTCGCGCCATCGGTCGCAAGAGGAAGTGGTTCTCCATAGCGGAGGCCCTAATCCAACTGGCTCAGCACAAACCCGTCCAGCGCTCCTACTTGCACAGCCTTCGCAACACCAATCCGAGATGCAACAGTCCCAATAGTCCGACCTCCCTTCATCCTCCTCACGGCTCACCGGCTCCGATTCAAGTTACAAACAACTCCGGTAGCAATCCTCATCCAAACAAAAACAGCTAATGCTAAGTTATTATGATGGGAAAAAAAAGGAAAAAAAAAGTGTGAGCATCATTGTCAATCACGGCTCTATAACAGTTCGGTCCTTATTCGTTATTTTTTTTTCTTTATTTTTCGCCCGCTCCCGCGCACCAGTCGCACGGGATCCACGATAATCACTACCGCTGTATTTTATACAATTTAAACGATATTAATTAATTATGTTCCCCGTTTCACATCCTCGATTACTTATTATTCGTATTATATAATTAATATAGCATGCTAATAAAAAAAAACAAAAAAAACTGGTGTGCGGAGTCAGAGTCCAACGAGTACCTCGAAATGATTCTCGAAATAGAACGATTGTCCGTACGAATAAAGAGAAGTTTATATACAATTTCATTCGTTAGTTATTTCGCGAATTTTATCATCGTGGGTGAGAATATATATTGATGCAACAAGCTCTCACGGGCTTGTCTCGATTTGTTTTAAATTTATTTGCCTGTTTTCGCGTTCCGCAAATAGATTTTGCGAATAGACGATAAATCTCGGCCGGGTGAGAGCTTGGCAAACCGGGTCTCGCGATATGCCTGTTGACATCTGCTAGACACAATTTGCGTTGGATCTGCGCATGCGCTGGTTTTTCGCGTTTAGTTTTCCCACGTGGTCCTTCGACGCGGCTGACAATCCGGGGTCGCAACATTATATTAGATGTAAGAACACTCTTGGGCTGGATTAACGGTTGCAATTAGTCAATAAAGGTAAGAAGTGTAAACGATAAAGACTTACCATTTTGTTTGTTATCGGAAAAAAATTCCGGAGATTATCTTACATCGAGGTTAAGCGTCACCTAACCTGTAAAATGCTGTCCATCAATGCCTGAACGATACGATTAAGACCACTATAGAAACTGATCAGGCATTAATGAACACGAGAGAAAGGTAAATATGTCAGTAATCGACTTGTCAAGCAAAATCCTCAACTTCAATAAATTTTAGCTCCGCGTTGAGTCGTCAATAAGTGCCATTATAGGTTATGATGTATCATTGTTATTTTTCTTATTATTTTTTTGTGATTTCACAGTTGTCAAAATTTCATACAATGCGATACATACCTTGGAGCAAATTATGTTGATTAATTTGAGCGTCGAAAAGCACTCGCCGTTTTACTTGTCAGTCTTTTATCATTAAGTGGTTGATTACTGGTACATTTACTTTAAGTACAATATTACAGCCAAATTCTATTATACAACTCGTTAAAAATTTTTTGTGCATTCATAGAATACATAATGTCAGAGTCAATGGATCAGGACGAGATAAATGTAGATGAAGATATGGAGGACAGCGAAGACGAGTCAATGAATGAGAATGGAGACGACGATGTAAAAGGGGTTGAGGGTAAAGAGAAGAAACAAGCGGTGTACTTGCCGGGAAAGTCTCTGAAGAAAGGAGAAGAATTGGTTGTGGATCGTTCAGCCTACAGATTGCTTCATCAAGCGCAAACAGGGGCTCCATGTCTGAGCTTCGACGTGATGCGCGACGAATTTGGCGACTCCCGAGAGCAATATCCACTGGGCATGTATCTGCTCGCCGGTACTCAGGCAGCCCGCACTCACGTGAACAATCTCCTAGTAATGAAGATGACGAATCTCGACGGTGTGAAAAACGACGACGAGGAATCCGATGAGGAGCTCAGCGACTCGGAGGACGAGGGAACCGGCAGAGTTCCGGTCATGACGGTCGCAACTATCAAACATCCGGGATGCGTGAACAGAGTTCGATGCGCAAGGCTTGGCAGCAAGACATTCGCCGCGAGCTGGAGCGAGCTCGGCAGAGTGAGTCTGTGGAATTTGGACGAACAGCTCAGGGCAGTCGACGATTCGACGCTGCTGGCGGCTTACAACAAAAGATCCGATAAATCTGAGGAAAGTACGCAGCCGGCGTTCACCTTCAAAGGGCACCCGGCCGAGGGTTACGGCCTCGACTGGTGTCCCACTGAGGCGGGCACTCTCGCTTCCGGAGACTGCAAGGGCAACATTCACATCTGGCGATTGGGAGAGGGAGGATCCTGGCACGTCGATCAGCGACCTTACAACGCTCACGCGCCGGATAGCGTTGAAGATTTGCAGTGGTCGCCGAACGAGAGGAGCGTGCTGGCTTCTTGCTCCGTCGATAAAAGGTATAGCTTTTGATTAATAAAATATGTATGTATTTAATATTTTTTATAAAATTAAGTATACAATTCTGACCTAGAAACATTTTTTTACAGCATACGAATTTGGGATACCAGAGCGAGTCCTCAATCGGCTTGCAAGCTGACGGCGGCGGAGGCTCACGCCTCGGACGTCAACGTTATATCCTGGAATCGAAAGGAAACGCGTTTCCTCGTGTCCGGTGGTGACGACGGGATCGTGAGAATATGGGATTTGAGGCAGTTCAGCTCGAGCTCCACGAGCCCCGTGGCTACGTTCAAACAGCACACTGCGCCGGTGACGACCGTCGAGTGGCATCCCGATGAGGCGACAGTTTTCGCCTCCGGAGGAGCGGATGACCAAATCGCGCAGTGGGATCTCTCGGTCGAGGTCGACAGCAGCGAGGAACCTCAGGACAACGAACTCGCCGACTTGCCTCCGCAACTGTTGTTCATTCATCAAGGCCAGACCGACGTAAAAGAGCTCCACTGGCATCCCCAATGTCCTGGCACGATAATTTCCACCGCTCATTCAGGCTTCAATATATTTCGTACTATTAGTGTATAATATTTACATCGGAATATAAAATGATTCGTTTATTCAAAATGATGTTAATGGTCGATCGACTCACCGAATTTTTCGGGTTGAGGACCTGTTCACATCGGTTACCGTTTGAGAAGAGTCAGTGATAGAAGATGTCTGATTGTTGGTCGACCGTGGGGACAGTTCCAAGGATTCTTCATCTCTCCCATCTGAGTCATGAGACGTCGCATCTCGGACATATTCAGCGCAGTTCCGACCATCACCGCACTCCGGCAGGCTCTCGAAGCGAGCATTTGCCTAACTCTCGAAGGTCTTGGTATCGTGCTCACCGTTCCACTGCCGTCCGAACCACCCTCTCTTATAAGAAATATCAATTCTTCGATGTCCTCCGGGCCGAACTGCCAGCCTCCGCTCGTCGGCATACCTGTCAGTTGTACGCGACTTCCCGGATTGCCTGAAAATTATATTTTTCATTCAAACTGTCGAGACCGAAATTTATCTTATTTAATTTTTTTCTTTTACTATCGGCCTCAACGTTGAAGGTGAATCCGTTGTCCTCGAATATCTGACGATGCTCTAAGAGTACTGACTCATTGAGAGCCGCAAGATCCAGCGACTTCGGAACGATCAACCTTTGTGTCTTCAATTTTGTCTCATTGTTGAGCTTTTCGAAACGAAATTTTTCGTCACTGGCATGCTGATCGATGATGAATAGATCGCCAGCCAGTCGAGCCACTATGAATCCGAGATTGAATTGTCCCACGATAGCCATCTAAAATATTTTTTATTTTATTTTATTCTATCATCGGATCTGTTGAAGGTTTTAATTAATCACGCAATTATTATTGAGACCTTGCCAAATGATTCCTTCGTCAGTTCCTTTTGCAACTCTTTCTCAGCCTCAGAACTCTTCCCTGGCTCTATTTGCACTCTGTACTTTACTTTCTGCACCTCCTTCTCAGTGATATGCAACTCGCTTCTCTTACGAAGAAGTTGTCTTATCGACTCCAGACTGATATTCAAGTCTCGATCTTTGAGTTTTTCAATTCCCTGATCGTTGTCAGCATCGTCCTCGTTTTCATTCGTCTCTGATGAGCTTTCGTCAGCCTCATTCGACAGCAGGATTTTCTTTGTGGGCGGGTTCGGCGACATATTGCCACAAGGGATGCTCCGTTTTAGCGAATAATTGAGTTCCTCAAGAGTCTTCATACTGAAGCTTCCTTGCATCTTGTCCCACTTTCTCACGAGATTCGACTTTACCGTAGCAAGAATGAATTTCTCTTGTGTCAGGAATATCGTTCGCTTGTCGGGTGTGACATTGACATCGGCGCACTGCTGATCAGGTTTGAGGTTTAGGAACACAAAGGGATACTGCTTGTTGTTGTACTTGTGATAAACCATGTTCACGAGCTTGCTGGCCTTCGTCAGGTGGCATGGACGACCGTTGACGTAAAAGAATTGTCTGTCAGGTGTCGAACGACCCATCGTGTGATCGCAGCTGCTCACGTAAAACTCCCACGCGAAATCAATCTTGAGATCGGCAGGTAAGCGATACTCTTGAAGCGTAGCTTCGTCCGCTGGCTGCATCTCAACTTCCTCCACACCCAACAACGCTTTCTTGCCGAACGTGGAACTTATGTTCTCGAGAACACTGTTCCCACCCGTTGTCGATACTACCACATTGCTGGCCTTTCCTGAGACACTGTTGGTGCAAATTATCTTCACTCCGGTCGATACCAGACAATATCCGTACAGTACATTTATCATCTTTGCAAACTCCTTCTTCAGGTTTTTATGAAACTCTTTGGCTCTCACCGGAAGACTCTTGAATATGTTCTTTACTACTACGGTAGTTCCTTGCTCCCTGGCGCAAATTACCGTCTTCTGCAACACTCCATTTCTATCGAACGTCAAATTGAAGGCATGTTTGCTTTCGGCGTGTCTCGTGACAACACTGAAATCAGACAGAGCGCAGAGAGAGCTCAGAGCTTCGCCTCTGAATCCAAATGTCGCAACCTCTTGCAAGTCTGAAAATTCTCTGAGCTTCGACGTGTGATGCTTGAGAGCTGAAATACAAAAAAAATGTTTTATTTAAATGAACAAATGACATTTGATTAACTCAGACTCTGTTTCGTTGTATATAAAATTATTCATATTATTTCATCTTATTTAACTGTGAAAATTTTCGGTGCATTTAAATTACATACTTTATTTTTATTTTGATGGTAACTGATGCTCACCTAAACCCTCGAAGTCTCGCTCTAAAACTCCACTGCCATTGTCACTAACGGTTATGCAGGTTTTTCCGTAATCGGACAGTTTAACGTTGATGACAGTCGCACCGCTGTCGACGCTGTTTTCCACCAACTCCTTGACAGCTACCGCGAGATCGAGAACAACCTGTTTAAAGAGCCCCGTTAATATCAAGAAGGAATTTCAAAATACCGGTTAACCCTACCTGCCCCGAGCATATATGATGAACAGTCTCCTTGCTTATCGCCGATATTTTCTTCGAGGCTTCGGTCGTAACGATTGGATCCGTCAGATTTTCCTCCATTCTCAATCCAATAATCACTGTCGCACCGATTTTTCACCTTCTATAATTGCTTCGTTTACGCAAGACATCGCGATTGTTTTTCGTAAAGATAAACACCCGACAAGTTTTATTTTAAGCAAAATGGCGCGTGTCGTTTCCGGTACATTAGTTTCTTTTTTGTCTTCCACAAGCAATTTTATTGAATCCTAAAAATAGGATAAACCACGTTGTAATAATTATCGGACTTGGGAAACTATGAAAGACGATAAAACCAATGTCAGACTAAATTCATGGAACTTTATATATATACATAGCGAGAGGACGTCAACGTATCAGGTGATACAATAGATACGCACTATACAAATGACTATTGAAACGTTTATAAATCGGATCGTATCCCTACGCCAGGTCCGGGTGGTTCAGACGTCAGGGACGTGAGCTCTCCGGCTGGTTCGGCCGCGTATCTGTCTATATTCTGAGGTCCGGGAGGCGGCCTCTCGCCCTTCTTCAGCTTGTTTATTATGTCCACTGTCGTTTCCGCTGTGAGATCCTCCTGAAAAATTATGTAGTATAGTATATAAAGGTTGTACTTATAAAACACTTGCATGTCGATAAAATAATCCATAGACAAGTGGATAATCAAGAGTATGACCCAATCTTAGCGTCAATGCAAACGGATTTGTTTATATGAAATAGATTGTTTAAAAAAATAGATGATAGTAGTAAAAAAATATAACTTTGAACTGAGTATGTTATCTGTGTTAAAGACTCATCCGACGTGTGCCTAGATTACGTCTCCCCTCATTATTTCTACTGTATTAGTTATATTATATCATGTGTGAAATGTGTTAATTTTTTACATAAATATATCCAAAATATTAAACAGTGTATGATGTATTAAATATTGTACTAGTTTTTTCAAAAGATTCTACGCACATAATAGTCGTCATTCACTTGGAGCATGGGAGCATTGGCGCAAGCTCCTAGGCACTCAACCTCAGAAATAGTAAACATGTTGTCAGCCGAAGTAGCTCCTACTTCTGCGTTGGTGGTTTCGCAGACAGCCTTGAGAACAGCGTCGGAATTCCTGAGCCAGCAGGGAGTGCAGGTGCACACCTGTATGTGGTACTTCCCCATGGGTCGTCTGTTGAACATTGTGTAGAAGGTGGCTACTTCGTATACCCTCATATTTGGAAGTTTTAGAATTTCAGCGACTTTGTGCATAGCAGATATAGGAAGCCAGCCGTGCTGACGCTGAGCTAGATCGAGGAGGGGCATCATGGCACCGCGCTTGTGTCCTTCCGGATAGATAGCGAGAATCGCCTCGATGCGTTTCTTGTTAGCCGCATTGAACTCGAATGGTATGCTAGGATTATCCTCCTTGGAGTCTCGGTGCTGCAAAATGACAAACATTTTTCATGTAATGTTCATTCATCAAAATAAATTTAAAGCGTAGTAATTCGAAACTCACGACGAAGAGGTGATCCGATCTCTGGACAGACGAAGTTTGCACTCCTCTGATACTTTTCAGTGCCTGTCAAATAGCAGAGAAAACATTAGGGTTATATAAGTCGGAGGTTATGGAATCGAATTTCGTGCGGTCGAAGAGTTTATGGAACTCTAAAAATATTACCGAGAGGCTGCAAGCCTTTCGTAGTGTCGTTAGCATTGTCGAGTAATTCGGTGTGACAACAATAACAAACGGTTGTAAAATGAAACAGATACGTTGACAATGGCCTCGGTTAGTTTTCACGGATCGAGGCACGATCGGGGAATTTCGTCGGTGTTCGTTTCGTCCGAAGAGAAACCGCGCCTCCTCGCGGTTTGAATTGGCGATGGAGACTGTCTCTTCTACTTGATTTTCCTAGCATCGGGTCAGCGCAGCGCTGTCAGGGGGAAACAGGCACGTTGAAAAATGCAGATACCTTTTAAATATCAACAATGAGCATTGCATCTGCAATTCCTTCTTAGCTATAAATAAATCGATAAATACATCGAACTATGATCGTCAAGTGTGCGAAGAATTATTTTCGTTGCCAGACAGAATGCGCTAGTATTTTTGTACGCATGGCTGAGCGGTATACGATAGTATGTGCAATTTATCGAATTATAGAAAAGTGTTTATTATTGAGCATAGTTACATATTACAGTTGTAATAATAATAATAATAATCATGGTGATGACGGCAATGAGATATAATTATAACGATGATGTTAATTTTTTTTTTCAACAGACAATAATAATGTATTATTACACTAAAATGTGGTAGGTACAGAAAAAAAAAGAAATTCTCATTCGTATTGGGCTTGACTAGCATATTAAAAGCAAAGTAATAAAGCACGTCGGGACGAAATCAATGATTATTAAGGTTTCAAGATGTACAGTGGCATAATTTTTAGATAAATAATTTCGTCGAACAATCAATGTACAGTATTTTAAGCTGCTGACGTAAATTGATTGATTTGAGATTCGGGATAAAATACGACATGCGACCATTTGCGAATTTCCGTCGATAAACCACGCAACATAATGTATAAATTCGGGGCTTGAGTCAACTTGTCTAGCTAAAAATTAAGACAGGAGCGGAAGGGGGGAAGGGGCGTAGGGAGTTATTTCATTGTATAAAATCGATCGATGAGAAAAATGTATACAACCTCCAATAAATATTAATAGTTTTGCATTAAAATACGTTTCGCTTATGAGATAGGTTGTCCCCTCGTCGTCGTAAAAAGTACTTAAAATAGAGTGTCTAAGCTAGGCTTTCGTATTTCTATTCTAATATTTGTATCAAGAGGATTTTTACCACAAGACTGTATACGCGATTATACGATTACGTACATTTTTTTTGCTTGTCACACGTGATTGGTTTCGTTCGCTGAAGCCGTTGTTATTGTATCGCACGCTTCGAAGAATTATTTTACTTGCGTTCGCGAGCATTTTTCTCTCCTGTTCGCGATTTATTGCAGGACAGAGTTCGCGTCGTCGCTGCTGTTTCGCTATTGTGTTTTACAATTCAAATCTTACTCCATTTCTGGACACGTACTACATTTTACAAATGTCGATTACTGAATAACATGTGGTATCTTAGTCAACGTTGTTTTAGTTCGCGATCGACGCTTGTCCGTGCGCGACATTCTCGGGATAAACATATGTGCCCCCAAGACAGTCCATTGCTCCGGTTCGTGTTGAACTGCCGGATGAGACGTTGCCAGACGTGAAAAATGCTCGAACTCTATTTTAGAATAAATAAAATTTAATCGAAGAGGTGCAAGGTGCAGCTCCATCTGGTTGACCGGATTAAATGGGGCAACCGCCTAGATACTTTTTGCGTCGTTGTCGTTGGCGAAGCGTTGCACGGATCGCGAACCCTAAACACCGGTGACAATCACGCTTCGATATTTCGGATACACAGCGCGTACTTTTGGTCAAGAATATTTTTCTTCGCGATTCGCAAGTTCTCGTCAGTTGATTAATACTTAGTAATGAGTATACGATATACACGTGTCCCACCTAAATGACATACAATTTCGAATATCTATAGTAATTAGATATTTGTTTTCCCTTCGTTTGTAACACATTTATCTTATCAATGATGAATGGAGCGTCTGGTTCGTCGAGGATCTTGTGTCCTTCGAAAAGTGAGTCGACGCGTCTCTTGTAGCGGCACAAATATGCGGGCAAGGATTTTTTATATTGTGATTGTATTGTGTTGCATTAATGCTGATTTTGTTTTAATCGCAGATTTTAATGGAGAACCAAATTGATGAGTCGCTACGACCAAAGTCGCGTCGTACTGATCAATCCAGATTAATAGTAGCTTATAATCCTATTTCTAGATCACGTGGACTGGAATTGGATTAGGTGGACGCGGCGTCCGTAATAGCGTCTTCATGAGCTGGTTCTCGGCCATGCGATCTTCGCGTCTATCCGTTTGTACGCGAAAAGGCAGTGAGAAATTTCTTGCGGACATTCGTGATCGCCGAGGAGTGTCTCTGGAAAATTTCATAATTATAAAAAATAACACGATATAAGAAACCTCGTCAGTTTACGAATTCTTTTGAGGGACCGTTTTAACATACCCTCTCCTTGGACCAACTTAAAAAGTCCGTAGTCCTGAGGATTAGTGCATCTTATTTTATGGGCGAGAATTCGACAAACGTCTCGGGTATTCATGTTTGGCCGTATCGGAAGGGTTCTAGTGTTAAGCGAGCCGTGCAGCTCGTCGGGTACCAAAATTCGGAGCACTGACGAACAGTCCGGAGTTCCACAGCCCTGAAATCGATGATAATTTTATTTTTATCGTTCAACCTCGGGATTACTTATCAATCGGATTTTGATCTATGCTGATCTTACGCTTACGTTTAAAGTCGACATGGTTCCTTGACTGGATTTAAAAGTCTTGAGTACATGCACAGCGCTGGACAGTGTCGTAAGATAGTATCCTCCTTCGCCGGTTAGCAACGATGGATGGAGCAGACCCCACATGTATTCCGCCTCGACTTCGGCGTCCACGACCTTTCCTCGTACCAATACCCATACAAGAAGCGGCAGAAGATCGTCAGCACCCAGAGTCACGTGTCTTCCGGAGTTTGCGTGTTTCACCTACGAATATAAAAGTTACAGATTCATGAGCAACTTACTAACTTCTTGCACGCGATGCATACACACGTCCATATATTTGTTACAAAAAAATTTACCGAGTTAAATATGGCGGAAATCGCAGCCAGAAGATTCTCCAGTTTGTCGAGCGGAGAGTCGGACTTTTGGAGGCGATCGATGTACCTCAAAATCCGGTCGAGGCTCAGGTCCGATGGTGGTATAATTTTTGGCTGGTGAAAAAAAAAAAAAAAATACAATGCACTGTCATCGCACGTTTAGAGAGTTAATATTGAATCGAAGCGACGTTGTCGCCAGCTCTCACCCGTACTCCCAAATCTTGAATGTGTTTTCCCTGAGCGTACTGTATACTCTCGGCGAGAGTCTGCAACGATCCCGTTGTACCGTAGTGATCGACGAAGAGTCTGTAAACGTGCTCACGTAAAGGCGTCACGACAAGTCCCATCATCACACCCTCGAGTATAGCGTCGAGATTCAAAAATTCGTTGGGCTTCAGTTTCAGTCTCTCCTTCTCGACTTCCTTCTCGAACTCCCTCTCGCCATGTTTCACGAGATAATTCTTCATTCCCGACATGAACTGTCGCATATTCCTCATTACGATGTGGGGACTCGCCTCTTTTCCCTCTTTTGTACACTGAATAAAATTGTCGATGTTCTGGGAAAAGGTCGTTGTCTTATCCTCGGCAAGTTGCAGGGCGTACGACCTTATCGATGACCCAGTTCCAGCCGCGTCTCGATTCTTCAAGGCTTGCAGTCTTGGAGGTGCTGTGGATAGAAAAAAAAAAGAACAAAAAATCAGTATATTATCGTTCCTCCAATTTATAACATAAATTACATTTTTTTTCAAGACTTTCACTTTAACGAATCGCTCTCGAGACTGATCTTACGTTTCAATACGACCATGCTGCGTTGCAGCCTTTGGCACATTTCTTGAAACCATCGTCCGATCTTTTGAAATATACGTCGTGTCTTGATCGAGAATTGTCGAGACTCTCCGGCGCTTATCTCTACCGAGCACCTGATCATTTTCGTTTTTCTTTATGATTCACCTCCGACGCGCTTATAACACGGACCTTACGGGACGCTACCCTTTATTTTTCTTCTCTACAACGCCGAGGGTCAATTAACGTTCAAAGATTATAGTTTAAGTAGTTTCCGCCACTCTCTACTTGTATTCATAATTGAAGCTCTCTCCGAGGATCCAGCAGGGCTTCCCCTTGCTATATCATTACACGTCCATCAACGACGTAAAGTCGACGTGGGTTCCTCCTTGGACATACGTAAACGTGGTACGACCTGCCGCGATATTTCGTCGACAGCCGACAAATATGTAGGAATGTTATCACAGTCATCAACACTCAGTGCCGCGATCGCGAAGAAACAATAATCGTCAATACGATCTACGAGATAGAGCGACTTAGTCCTCAGAGGCGTCGATGCGATCTCTCGGTGAATCGACGATTGGATCGACGATCAAAGTCTAATTAAATATTTTCTACTATTCAGCCTCTACGATAGAGTTTAGAATTTATATTGTTTGAAGCTATCGCGAGTCACTGTCGTCGTCGGGTCTCTCCGTTATCTTCGGCGACGATCCACTTGTGGAAAGAATGGAGTACAATGATTCGGACGTAGAACGAAGATACGGTAAACGTCTCGACCGTACGCGGTGAGATCCACGACTGCCGATCGAAGCTGAACTTTGGGAAGGCGAAGCTTCGCCTGACTTTGACGATACACGTCGCTTCGACGGTCGTAATCGTAAAGGAGAGAGACAAAGTAACGAGGAATTGTCTCACTCCTGCTCTTCGATTTCTGTGTTCCTCTGTCCGTTGTGCTTTGGAACGTGGGTAGGGGAACGGCAGGCAGACCCGCTCTCTCCGAGTTGAATGACAAACGGGGATAATCTTCGTACAACAAGCGACCGTCTCCATTGTCTCGAGCCAGGTACCGAGCCTTCGAGTGCACGAGCACTCCGATGCATTTCCGTCGGTCACAGTTACAGGCAAAATTACAATGTTTCACATTTAATCATCGGGCCTCGAGATATCCTGTAAAATATTTATACATGTAAATTTATATACGATACTTTGAATTTTTATGAGCACGAGGAAAATTTTCTTCTCGTTATCATTATTTTTATCGTTATTGTTATTGAAGAATTGGTTTATCGGAGCTTGGCAATATTTTACATACTTTATGCATTTTACTTTTTTTTAATACTCAAATAATTGTCTGGTATTTTTAGGACTTTTGAGTTTTGTATCCACAGGACTGTGATTTATGCATTACAACTTTCGGTTCATGAATGTAGAGACACGCGCTCCGCACGCTTTTGCCACCTTACTCCAAAACCCCTCCACTCGGGGTAGAGTATCGGTAACTGTTCAAATATTTGTACAGTATCCCTCGAGGCTTACGGAGAGCCACTGACCAGAATTGACCTGTTTCAGAAATACCCTTATCGTTCACCGCACAGTACTAACGCCTATATTGCTGAGTTACACGAAATGTGTGTATATTTATATATAAACGTAGTTTGGAAACTACGAAGTTCCCCGGTGCGCGACTCTCGTTTCACCTTGATAGTATAACTACAGTCTCTCCGGGCAGCGGGGCTTCAGGCTGAAACCATAAATTCTGCATTTACCCGCAACTTGCTCCCGTCTCGACTTTCCACGAAATAGTTGTTACGAGCCTGAGGGAACGTTGTTTGTAGCCGACAGCCCTCGGGGATTTTAAGCCAACCCAAATTGTTTTGGCAAATAGACATTAACATGGAGGAGAGTACGAAGCCGTAACAACCGCCCGAGTACGCGTAACGACGCTGCGAACGCACGGTAAATGCTTTTCGGAAGTGCCCTGCCCAGGCAATTTTGCGTAGCCTCGCAACTTTGCGCGATAAACTTTAATGCGCATTGCTTTTACGTTTTTCTCTGAATTTTCTATGATTACAGAATTTGCGCCGAAAACAAACATGAGCGATTTGTCAATGTTGCTGCTGCGCATGCATTTCGCTTGACGCAATCGAGTATCGACATTGCAGACGGGGTGACTGCACGATCGAATTCATAACACTCTCTAGAAAGCGTGGAACGAATGACCGATGGCTGTTTGTAATTGTAATAAAATCGAAGTCTCGATGGAGGAAGAAAAAAATTCCATCGAGAATTATACAGGGGTTCCTGTTACGGGTTTCTTGGTATCGCAGAGACGGAATTATGCTCTCGTCGATCGCTGATTGCGTGACGAACAATAAGCATTCGAAGAGTCTCTCTCAGAAGCGCATGTACCAGTGGATAGTTGGATCTGTTATTACGCAAGGCATGTGTTGTGCAACGTGTGCAATTAACATATGCACAACGAGCGCGTGCGAGGATTCGTATTTATGTTTGCATTCCGAATGACGAGACCGGAGCGCTCGACGATACGAAACGCTTTAATTTCTCTCGAAGATCTTATCGATCGTGGCGCGTTAGCCACCGTCGTTGATAATCTCAGGTGCACGATACTGATAATCGATCGGTGCGACTCGGCTATACAAGAAAACTCACAAAGTAGTGGATCCAGGCGTTCCTTGAAACTCGTGTTCCTTTTTATTCTCTCGACATCGCTCTCGTCGGTATCCAACATCGTTTCCCACTCCGATGGATCGTACGTTCGATCGATTCTCGAATCCGGTGTTTGATTTCGTTCCATTCTCCTCTCGACGTTGTCGTAGGATGAATTTCTGTCGCTGTAGAGAGACTCGGCGGTATCCGGAGGCTTTAACAATTCCGGATATCGTTGCAAAATTATGCTCTGAACGGTGAGGGTGTTTCCAACAACGTCGCGCTCGCACTCCTCGTGCGGAAACTTCCGGGTCACCGGGTCACCCTCATAGTCGGCGTCGCAGTCGTAGTCGGCTTCACCCTCGTCCCCCTCGTTTCCTTTATTTAAGGCAAAAAACAAACAAATTCCTAGAGACATCGTAGAAAGGACAACACGAAAGAGTGGACCGTACGAGTCCATAGTTCAAGAGTTTGTATATTTATAGTCGTCGAGGAAGGCGATGGCCGATAACAATGCTTACCGATAAATTCCCAACTGGAATCGACAGCCCACGAGGTGTCGTTGAAGATCTTCGTTCTGACCTTTGGCGGCTGCACTGGTTTGGCTCGTGGTATCTTCTTTATTTCACGTGAACCAAGGCGCTTCGCTAGATTATCGACCGACGACGATATCAAAGGTGTTTTGTCCTCGGTTTCCTCGGACTCCTCCCAATCAATCGGATGCAGCTGATTGGCGTGGTGACCCACAGGTGTCTGAAACCACCCGGGCTCGCTGTGACGGTACTTGTTCGTCACGGGATTATTTTTGTGTCTTCTTCGCGGCACAATTGCTACGCTCTGAGCTATGGCGTCCGCCGGCTCGGCGTAAAATGGGCTACCCTGCTTCGATTCCGGCGTCATGGGACTGTTGCTCTCCGACTGGGTTAAAATTAACCCGAGTTTGTTCTTCGGTGGGGTCATCGTGTTCGGACTGTTCAGAGAATTAGCACTGCCTGCGTAACACACAATGAACGCTTTCAGTTTAAATATAAATCGCTATGACCTCATTTTTGCTGTGGCAGGGAAACACCGAAAGTTCTTGTTAGTGTACAAAAATCTGTGGTACATGATTGTGGTGCCATCGCCTCGAAGGGCGTATCGGATTGTTCCAATTGCAAAACAACTGCCAATTCAATTGGATTCGTAGTAGTTTGTCTCGAGGCGAAGGCCTACCTTCGATCGAATTTTGCAGTTTTTTCGCAGTGGATTTCAGACACAATTGACCGGTTGCATTAATAGTCGAAATTTTGTCGACGGTACCGATAGGGTAGTCACGTGGGATACTTACAAACTCTTGATAGCAGATCCGGCCGTCTTCCCATCCCTGTCTCCTCCGGTGATCCAACTTCCGGACTCTTGAGATCCAGGAGCGGTTTAAAACTCGTGAATTCCGGGCTCGTCACCGCTTTGTAACTTAATTTTTCGTTGCCGTTAGTCTTGTCGTTTCTCAGTATGAATCTGTCGGTTCTGGCTATCAAGTGATCGTTTCCAGGGAGACGCTCGTTCGGACATCGATCGGCGGGACTAACAATCCTCTCGCCCGGAATCAATCGGTCGTTCGCCGTTCTCAGACAATCCTGAGCTGGATTCTGGGCGTCGCCGCGTGAGAGTTTGTCGTTCGGCGACCACGTCGAGTGATTCGAACGGTCGGTGGAATTCCAGATGTCCTCGTAGTCGGAAACTTTGTCACCGGGCGAGCTACGGTAGTAAGACTCGAGAATGTCGGATTCCTGATAGTGTTGAGAATTTTTTCTCGCCTCACGATCCCTTCGACGCTTAGATTTGCTCGTGCTCGATGGTGTTGTCGGCGACAATACGTTCGGAGTTTTCGAGCCGATACTCGAGACTAGCTTCGACGTGGGGGAGAGCACTGGCGTCGTCGACGACAACGGAGACTTTGACGACGAGAGATTCGACGCCAGAGACTTGTTGGACGTAGCGCTCTGAGGACTCAGCAGAGACGTATTTGGATCCGATGGCGTGTTCTGCTGCAATGACGCACACAAAATAGGATCATGAGAATGTTTCAATGTTTCCCACAAAAAAAAAAAAATAATGAATCATTTTCATATAATTACCTGCGACGAGAGCACATCATTAGTTTGATTGACATTGAAGGTAACAGTGGTCGTAACCGTGAAATTGTTCTGACTCTGACTGAGCCCCGGCTTGGCCCATCGGGGCGGTGGAGGCGGTGGAGTTTTGACGTTCTGCGACTGGGTCTGATTGTCCAGAATGATGTTTCTTACTTCAGGCAAGAGCGGAGAATTAGTGTTCGATAGATTATTAAAATTCGCGATGTTCTGATGAAAGTTCGACGAAGCCGATGTGCACATAGTGAATTTGTTGCTCCGTGAGAATTCTATGACCGATGTCTTTGCGTTCTCGTTGGTATTCTTCGAGCTCTCAAAATTCACGCGTGATTCCGTCGGGCTGAGTACATTGCTCTCGACGTTGTGAACCACCGGAGACGGGCAACGAACGCTCTGAACGAGATTCGGCGATATGAGCTTTTGCGAGAGCTTCTCGCTTGGTGAGATCTTTTCCAGACGCTCCTTCTTGGTTTCCAATGGTTCGTTGAACGTTGTTAGATTGAGAGTGTTCGGCGGCGTCGGCCTTGGCTGTCTCGGCAGTGACGATGCGAAGGTGGCAGTGGTCGTGACGGTGTTCGTCGGCGATGAATTCGCTGTCGACGATTATATAGAAGAATTAAAATTACAATGAAAGATTCCAAGAGCGAAACAGCTTTCGGTATTGGCTTAGTGAGTGGAAATAAACTCACCTGTCTCGTTGCAAGACATCGGTGCCAAGTTGAGCACTATGCTCTCAGTCGTTGGCGTGGATGCGTTGTTGTTATTGCCTGCAATCAAGACGCATAAATTAAATGATCAGCAACGAATAAGGTCGATAATCGAGAAACAATTACGTGGGCGTTGATTTACCTCCGTGAAAACTGCTGAGGCTGGAAGTATTGCTGCTACTGCTCTCGGGCGGCTTTGGGTTCGCCATCGGATACCTCCAAAATTCCTGACCCAAAAGCGCGAGTGACGAGAGCTGCTGTCTGTTTTTAGCTTCTCGCATCGCCCTTGGCAGTGTCAGTTGCACCGGTAACTCGTCACTGCTTGCCGAGGGAAAGGAAGGAAATCAGATTTCGTTAATCAAAAATATTAACATTGTTATATTACAGTATAAAACAGGATGAAGTGTTTTAATATAATGCAACATATGTAAACTATAATATAGTCAATTTCAACGACGTTACAGCAGCTTACAAAACAGTTTGCAATTAATTCGAAGACCTACGACTGCTCTGCATAAAGCGAATGCCTCGTACCAAAACATAAATTTTCACCCACGCTATATTTCAAACCCTTGAATGAATGTTCAACAAGTCTTGAGTCATCAAGAACAATATTATTACATACAGTTCGAAATAAAATACAAGATCGAAACCTTCATCAAGAAAATCGTAACAAATGCTCCCCTGGATACTAAAAATTAATTTTGACTGAACGACCCCGGTCGATGACCCGTTGACGTTATATATTGCATCCCGTTTTGAAACATCTCTTCATCATTATTCTAAGCGTCAATGTCGATAAATACATTTGACACCACTACGAGTACAATATAGCGTGACTGAAAAGCGGAGAGGCCTCACATGGTCATAGAATAATGCTCCGGAAAAAAGAAGGAAAAGTAAAAAGGGAACTCACCAGCACTGGGAGTAGTGAGCTATGAGGGAAGGTATATTGTCAAATCGATTTTCGCTCGTTTCCAGGCTAAGCTGTCCCTTGTTCGCTTGGATGAGGTAATGCTCGATGTAGGGTCCCTTTCCAGGTGGTAATCTCACTGATAGAGCCATCGTGTCGCTCTGACTGGATTGTCGAACGACAAAGTTCTGGAAAAAAAACGTTATTAGTATTTTTTTTTAATTTCAATGAAAAGTAGCATCTTATTGTTACTGTTTTTTCAATGAAGAGGGGAGGTTCGCCACGATCGGATGAATCGAGGGTAGATGGGCAACGCTGTGACTCGAGTAATTGCAGGGCGCATTGTTTTTCAAATGCGCACGAGCTCGGTCGTGCTTTTCGCCTCTGTACGTGTAGTACGTAACGCACAGTGGATGCAGAGAGGCGAGCGGGAAACCCGACGATTAACAATGCCGGGAAAACAATGAACAAGAACCGGAACAATGGCGACAACGCGAATACAGTGGAGCCTCGCCCTCATTTCTAGGCGCACATATATATGTTTCTGCACTGATTACGCTCTCCCTCTGCTGAGCTTTTGTGATCTTCCGGGTGAGCCATTTCGGACAAATGTGCGGATAAAACGGCAAAATGTTAAAGGACAGTTGCTGTATCGCGTTCGAATAATATGCGAGAAAAAAATCAGCGGTAACGAAACGCGTCAACGAGTACGAAGATAATTCACATTCAGAATTGGCACGTTCGTTATGCATCTGTGAAGGGAATCTTGGAGATTCCGCAAACGAGCGAGCGCGCCTTCGAGCGATTTATAACAAATCCAACCATTGTCTCAAATGACTCTCGCGCCGGTCATTGTCCCAAGCATTGACACTATTATTTTTTCTATTCGAGGCCGTTTAACTCCATGTTGCTTACAATTTTTCTTCATCAAACTATAATCGAGTCGCTGATAGAAGATAACAATTGATACGATCGCGATTGAAAACCGTTTGCATATTCAAGAAACATCCTCAACGAAGATCTGCAATCTCGTTATTTTTCCTTCTTCGCTTTACAATTCTTTTTTACGCCATAGACACTAATATTTTCCTATACCAAAATTGTATAATTTACGAGACCAAAATTCTCTTATCGACAGCGTTGTTTTGCGATTGTTTCAGGATGCCAAAAACCTGCGTGTTCAAATTTTGTGGTCTCCTGAGCGATAATTTTCTGTCGTTGTTTCTCTGGCGAACAATATTTCTCAGAGTTTATCAAGGTTAAAGGAAACAAGGCAGACGACCTCGATGCTCGATACGAACTGAAAACGCGTTTCCAAGTTATGCGCGACTTCTCGTCCTATCGCACGCTCCTCGCCCTTCTCGTCTTTCGAGAGCTTTTTGGAGTGTTGCCAATGTTCGAGCCTCCTCCCGCGTATATTTCAGTGCTCCGTTCTTCGCGTTGTGTCTCGCCCGTTGGTTTCTCATCCTCGCAAAACGTTCGCCGCATATTGAGCACCGGTAAACCGTCGAGGTCGCCAGTCAGTTCCAAATAGCTGTCGCGCCGATAAGAAGGATGAAGAACCGAGTGAACGCTTCTGCCAAGTTGCATCGCAATCAACGTTGCTCACACGAATTGTCCGTTCGCGTTTTATCATTGCTCTGGGAATTACGACGGTTCACCGATGCGACCGGAAGCAGACCGGAAGTTGGAGCGGAGCGTTGCCAGTAGATAAACCGATGTTTGGTAGGGATCCAACGATTATGAGAGAAGCGAGGACGAAACCTACCCCTTCCTCTTTGCCTTGCAACAAGTGGAAGGCGCCGGCTCTCTGTATGCCAGGAAGAAACCATATCGGATGCGATCGTATGAGCCTCTCGATGAGAGTGATGTCGCACGCGATTTCACTTCCAGACTCCTCCGACGAAGCCGTTGTTCCCGCAGAAGTCGCCGAACCTTCGGACGAGAGTGATTCTTCGCTCTGGAAAAAAAAGAAGAAACGGACATTAGAAATCTATTCGTGACGATAATATTCTTATTCATGGAGAATAATCAGGTCAGCTTGCGGTCGATTTCCAACCGGCTGCAGATTCAACTTTCCAGAGCCAACCGGAGATAGCTCCAGACGTCTTTTACATAATTTTATTTCCATTATATCAGTGGAAATAAAATATTAAAATTTCACTCGGTGAGTAAAATACAATTCCGCACCTTGTGAACCAAAACTTTTTTTTCTCAACGTCTGCAAGATCGGCTGCAAATTCTCCCTGGTCAAAAAAAAATGTTTGTAGCACTAGTATCGTAATGTACAATATCCATATTTGTTCGTCATACGCCCAGGTCAATTTGTCGGTGGAGGTTTTTCGCCTCGCCGTTATAATTCCCGGTATAAATTACGAGGTAACGAGAACAAGGTAACCAGTCGAATATAAGGTTCGCTCCACGTCCTGCGACCTTCGAGTATGGAGATACGGAAGCCGGGGGAAAATTTCGTCCCTTAAGCCGCAATTCAGGGGTGTAAATCCTCGGCAACGTTGCACAATGCGCGTGTGTGGAGTCGGGGGAACCGAGAGTTAGGTGACAATACACTCTAATGCCGTATTATATTCCCATGGGGCTTAAGGACTGGCTCACTACTAGCTCCTACAAACGGGAATATCGTTTCTCTCGTACCGGTGGAAAATACACACGAGCGAGCCGAAGTGCCCGCTACCAAACGAGTGGGGTTCGCCACCCTCGCTTATCTGAATTTGCAGTCGATTCCCCGTCGACGTTTTCCGTGTTCTCGTTAATTCGCGATTTATTTTCACGGATTAATAATAACAGCAATTTCCGCTCCGCGAACCCCGAAGACAATCGCGTCTCTCGCGCACGGTGAACAGCTCTGAAGACCTCAATAGTTCTGAAGACCAGTCGCTTTTGTGGAACGACCTCACGGACGATTCTTCGGACCGAGTCTGGGTGAATTATGTTCCATCGATGGAGGGTTGAAATAGAGCGAGATTCAGCGGCGAGCCAAGAATATTCGTATTATCCGCCAGTCTCGCGTTCTCCAGAATGGAAAATCATGGCAGGCGAGGAATTAGCTTTGAAAAAAAATAATAATAATTAGGAATTATATGGGCTATTCGAGTGTCACGCTGTTTGAGATTCCTGACATTGGATATCCGCACCGTCTCACGCTAAACGATCCTCCCCGGTAACTTTCCCCCCCGTCGCATCCCGCTCCACGTTTATCCCCCGGTAAACTTTTACCCGGGCGGACTAACGGTGACGGGCAATTAAGGGATTTGCAATTAACCGTTCGTTCGTTATGCGTGTCGCGTTCCCGTTTAATTCCCTTAGTCCGAGACGCGGGTGAGCGAGAAGGAACGAGCGGCAACGCGCGTCAGTCTGCATTTCAAATGAAATTACCGACCGGGGAGGAATGAAAAAAAATCGAAACAATATCTCTGTCAGGCTCAATAAGAGAAACGGAGAGTGAGAGTTTGAATTAAATTGGGGCGGGGTATGTTGAGACCAAAGCCTGTTACGAAACAAGTAGAAAATTTCCTTGTTCATTGACTTTTATAATATCGTTTTTTTTTTTAGTTAGCAATAAAAAATTATTTAGGTCAAAGTTTACCGTGACTTTTTTTCCGCGCATCGAGTAATGTTTGCAGGTACGATTGTAAGTGTCGAATTGGATCTCCGATACTAAAATACGGAATAAATAAAATATGGTTTGTCGAGATAAAGAAAATGTGAATTTACACAAACGCGTTATCTGACTCGAGTCCGGTTTATCTAAAAATAACTCAAATTTCTTACCAATATCTCCCTACCATTAATACGCTTTCACGTAATCTTGTCTCACAGTAGTTGAAAAAAATAAATAAAGACTAAATTCAATACACTGTAAGATAAGAAATACCATTATTATTTTTCTCTCTAAATCTGTTTTCTTTTTTATTATAAATGCGCGTGGCTTGTAGATAAATAAATTTTCAATTGGTCACCCGCAACATCGTTGATGGAGTAAGAGTCGGGGACGAGAATAAAACGTGCTCCGAAAAAATTCAAAAGATCCGATTGGCCGGAAAGTGTCGAAGAGAATTTGCTAATGTTTCAATTTTTCACCTGTACATGATGTAACTGCGCAAGCTGATGCTGAAGCGGATTGGGCGGCGGTGTGCTCGGCGAGCTGACGACTTGAACCGTTCCGTGTTGCTGCAGGTAAGGCTCCAGGAATACATCGTTTCTGAAACGAGATAAGGAAAATAAAATCGGTGAGAATAAGAAAACCAACAATTACTTTATTACTCAACGCCGTTTCATCGTCGCACGGACGTGAGTTACGTCGGCCGGATGTAACGTAACGACCCGAGACTCTTTGCCGTTGCCGGTTCTTCAGGCTCGCCTTTGGCTCTGTCTCTGTATATTTTACACGGCGGTCTTTCGCCGCGGGCGTTAAACCGTGCACAGTCACTTTGCTCCTTGTTCTAGAAACTCGGCTCTGTCTCTCACCCCGAACGAGTTTCGAGTAAGTCGAGCAAGAAACGTCGTTACCTCGCCGGGGTGTTCAGTGACACAGCCTCGCTTCGTGACGACGGAGAGAACGAGAGACCCAGTGCGATAAGCTTAGCCGAAAAAAAAAAAAACAAAAAACTGCGTAAGCGACAATTACACGCGATGCAAATAACAGTATTACGTGTCACGCCGTCGAGTTCCGCGCGATGCTAATTGTCGTGCGATGGAGAAAAAAAAAATTTCAACCAATTATCGTAGGCGACATTGCGTGCGTTGGTAACGTATGGATTTTTTTTTTTTTTTTTTTTTCTAAAGACGTTCTTAATGTACGAGATGGTGGTCCGTGAAAAGTATCGCCAGTCTCGAGGGATCGAGACTATCGTCATAACTATCAGTGAGTTATTTACCAGGGGATGCAGGCTTGGCGACGGTGACGCTAAAAAGGCGATAAGATAGAAGACTCAGGGGATTCCCGGTGAGGGAACTCGCTTCGGATTCCCTGTCCATAAAAATCTATGAGATGTGATGTGTATGGAAATAATCGGGAGTATCGTCGATTTGCTCGTTCCCTGATTTGATGTCGACAACTGCGAAGACTGAATCGTTACGTAGGTGATATCGAAGATGTGTCGTGAGGTTCATTGGCAAAGTTCAATCGACCAAAAAATCACTAGATTTTTTGGGAGAAAATTTTTTTTGCGCCATGAACGTCATTTTTTTTTTTTTTTCGGGTGACAAATATGGTGAAAAATAGGGAAAAAATTCACGTTTGTTATTTCTTGGTTCGGATTTCTTGGTCGACTCTTCAGGACACTAAGTTGGTTTTCAACGAATTATTTTGACATTATAGAATGAATACAAAACTATTAATATTTTTTTTTACTGTCGCTTAAGCCAGGACCGCGAAAGTTTTCAGAGTTAATGTCCTTCCGGTCACACTTCAGTCATTTCAGGACTTATTGACTGACTGTCATGTGGCAGTTCATTAAAAAAAAAAACAAAACAAAAAAAATGACCCATGCCAAATTCGGTGTTCATCTTTAGATGAGAATTACCAATCGGCACGGCTGAAAAAACGAGACAGCAACCAAAAGTCTTTCAATCTACCGTCGGTCAAGTCTGATATTTTTTAAATTGAGAATAAAATTTTATCAAAAATTTTAATTAATTTCAGGATAAAATTAATTTCAGGATAAAATTAATTTCAGGATAAAATTAATTTCAGGATAAAATTAATTTCAGGATAAAATTAATTTCAGGATAAAATTAATTTCAGGATAAAATTAATTTCAGGATAAAATTAATTTCAGGATAAAATTAATTTCAGGATAAAATTTTACAAAACCTTTTACCTAAATTGACGATAAAATTGGAGAAAAATATTTTCACGTTTTTTATCATAGCCAAAAAAATTAATATTCCGATCTTGAAAGCGATCTCTGAAGAATCAGGATTTATGTGAACTTGCAGTGGTTATTATTTTATCGACCGGTGGGAGTTCTGTGCGCAAACCACCGGATGAATGGAAACTCGCAGTCTATTACTATTGTACGCTTGTCACTACGTGTCTATCACAGGGATTGTCGGCAGTCCCTCAGAGAGAATCGAAAGCCAACAGGGGGACAGGGAGAATTCGCGAGGGTTGATTGTGCCCTGCGTGTCTAACTCGGGGTATTTGCGATAGCATCGATTTACCCGCGTCTCCTGTAAGGTAGCTTCGCGATATACGGCTTTGCGCATACAGTGTACGTAGGGAGATACTCGCTCGTTAGTTATGTACAAGGGAGGCCGGGGCAAAATGGACCATTTTTAAAATAATTTTTTCGTAAGGGAGACAGCTTCAAAAATTTTTTAGGGTTTCTCGTACATCGGTAGGAAAAAAATTAATCGACTGATTTTGACTTTCTCGCGGAGGAAGTCGCGTTTACATAAAACTCAAAGAATTTAAATTCACGACACAATCAATTGGAAATATGGACTGGATAAAATTTTTGTCAGTCATTCTTTCGACGATATGTCGAATGTATTTTTTATTTGGGATCAGAAATATGCGAGTTATTGATTTATTGACATGTTACATTTGTTTGAAGGTTCAAGATTGAAGAATTAAATGTTAGTTCAAATCTCGAGATTCTTAAAAATCTTATGATCAAAAAATCCATCAATTACCATGATTATTTTTCCGACCCAAATATCGACCAATAGAATTGCACCATTCGACGTCACGTGGTACAACCTACATGGTATTATACTGATAATTTTTTGATTATTTTCTCTGGTAGTTGCTATATATAAAAAACAAAACATGATCCAGTCAAATTAACCACACGTCAAACTGACAGGTTGAATTCAATTGTGAAAATTGGAGATTTTGCATGAAAATGAGTCGATTTGGAGTTTGTTCTCTGTCCACCATCGATAAAAAAGTTTAATTAAATGTTGTTTTATTCATTATGAAATTCTTATTTGTTAACTGTTCATTTCATCTCATGGTGCAATTCTATTGGCCGACATTTGGGACGGAAAAATAATCCCCCGAATACCACACGAGCTTCAAAATTATCTGGCATTTCCCTCAAGGTTCCCTGCAAACAAATAAAGTCGTCAAGTTTTTCAGCAAAAATCACTCGCGCTTCGCGCTCGTGATTTTTTAACCTGAAAAACTTGACTCCTTCATTTGTTTGCAACGAACCTATCGGGAAATACCCGATAATTTTGAAGCTCTTGTGGTATTATAAGTGAAAATTCCATCGAACGAATGAAATTTCAGCTCGCCGGCTATTCTTGGTGAGTGACATCAATTTTTTTAAACGTTAATCCGTCACATTGAACACACATTTCGAAAAATAAATTTCTCGACTTTCGTTCGCGATTTTTAATATACCGACTCAAGTATCTCAATTTTTATTTTACGAAAAAATCTTTCTCAAAGAGGAAGCTCAGAGTCTTATTTTGAATGCGGATGGGGTTTTTTTCGGGGTTTCATTTTGCCCCGTCATCTCACCACGTACCGTCGAGTATATCAGTTCCTGTCCACGACAGTTGACGTTTCATTGTAGAACTCTCTGATCCATCGAATCCGCTGGGTTTCCATTTCGCTTTCGTCCTCGCGACGCAGAAACAAATCATTTTCACGTCAGCGCCTGACAATCGGGTTTTAATTTCCTTTTTTCCTCTCCGAGCAAAAAAATGTTCTCTTAATACGCTCACAGCGTCACGAACAGTCGGAGCTTCCATCGTGAATCGACTCTCATTTCCAGCCCTCCAATGACTTCCCCTTGGGATAAATTCAACGATCACATTTTTCTATGTACTTTCGACTAGATATCAGACTTTAATCGACGTGAACGCACACGGTTTTCTTTGTACTCGAGAAACTAATTAACTCACGAGGATGCACATTTTTGTTAGTTACCTAACAAAAAAAATTATACAGAAAAATACGACCATGTATAATTTATAATCGCGAAAATAGGTAAATTTAATGATATTCGCTGAAACATATGCGTCACAAATATCTCATAATCCAAAGTACCTTATTTTCACTCTTCAACAAGAGTTACGTACAATTTTTCCAAAAAAAAAAAATAAATATATTCACGCATGTATTTTTTTTCTTTCTGTAAAAACGATCCAAATATTTGTTTTTTGCCTTTATATTTTATCTATTTACATTTTATTTGTCTTCGTTTTTTATGATATACATATTTAAAAAAAAAAAAAAAAAAAAAAAAATTCTGTATAATCTTCGATGACTCAATTTTTTCGTTTTCACATGCGCAATGATTTTAGCATAACCGAGAGATTATTAAAAATCGGTGTGCACGATCTTCGACCATCATCCCCTACGATAGTCTCACACATCGTATGGTGGACCGTATACGGAGTACAGAGGATCAGTGTATTGCTCGTAGAGAATTTACACACGCGGCTGGCCGAGCACGAGTCGAGCACGAGGGTGGCCAGAGCGTTGGCTGTCGGCGTCGAGGGTAAGCGGGGTTTCCGTCGCGCTCTCTCGTCTGCCGGTGGAGAACGCGAGAACGGGGGTTGCTATGGCGATCGGAGGTTCTCAACACGTGGTCCGATACCGACGACTCGCCTGCACGAAACCACCCTTGCGCCGATCGCGCCGTTGCAGGCTGCAGCGCGGTTTTACGTATTAACGAGGCGCCGGCCTGGCAAACCATCGGGAGCAACCGGGAACGAGAGCCGCGCCGGGCCTCGATTTCTCCCCGACAGTCCCATCAGGAAAGCACCGCTTGGTTACAACGGAGTTCACGAGCCGTCGTTGCACCGGCTGCGTCGAGGAACACGCGGCGAAGGTGCATTGTTCGCCCCGTTTCCGCCTCTCGGACAGCCCGAGGGGTGGAAAATACGAAAGCGAGAACCAAAAGAGAAGAACTCTCGTTCTCTCGACTCTCGATGGCGGTCGCGCTTCGCGTCGCTCTCTGACCCTCTCGAGGGTGGCTTCAAAGAAAGGCTGCGAGAGACGAGAGCGAAAAGTGCCTACGGCGAGGAACGGGAAACGAGCTTTGGCGGAAAAGCTCGAGGGGAACTTCCGACTCGTCGCAATGGAAATATATGGAATAATGTGATATAGAATATAATTCGGGTGTGTATCAAAACGGCTTTATGGTACATGCAAAAAATAATAACCGGAGTACATTGAATTGCGGTCTCTGTGAGGAAAATATGGGCAATTTCGAACGGGTTATATTCACAACTTTCAACCACGTGCGATATTTTATTCTTTATCTTTATCCCTGCAGTAAGCACAATTGACATTGGTCACCCTAGACTACGATTAGTATTGAGTTTATTTTTCAAGAAACTAATCAATTTATCACGTCTTATCAATATGCTTTGCCGAAGATCGAAACCTGACTGCTCGTTTACTATAAACCTAAATATCACATTTTTCGCGAAAAACAGATTTCATGTATCACAGACATGGAATTACTATTTATTAATAAAAAAAAAATTTCACTTCAGTGTTTTATTTTTTATTTTCTCAATAGCATATTTTTGTAATGTAAAATCGTGGTCCAAATAATAGGTACGAGGAAAAAATATTGAAAATAAAAAGTTCGTTTAATAAAAAAAACATCCAAATAAAATATTTAAAAAAAAATGTATATATTAGTGTATTATTTGAAAATTGTGGTTTTTATTAGATTTAGGCAATCGTTCACGGTGAACCGGTTCACTTTCATAGACACTGGTTGGATGGATTTGTTATAATTAAATTGCATCGAGTATTAGCTGATTCGGAGGTGGAAATGCAGATTCGATCGAAGCCCCGATCGTCACCAATCAGCAATTGGATTCTATATGTATATACCTTGGAATGTATGGATGCACATAAGGGGATAAGCGTACATAGTGTACGACGGAGACGGCAAGGGTGCTGCGCTATGCAGATAGGTTGATTTGACTTGGATGCATCGACCTGAGTGGAGGAAACCTCAACTCAGCGATCCGATGCTGCTGCTGGTGGCTTCGCGTGTTTGTCTAGGCAAATGCGAGGGTGCAGAAACTCTCGCTTCGTATGCGGCACCCACTGCTGCGCCCAAAAAGCAATTCCGGAAGTCGGCGGTCGCCTCGTTTCAATTGGAATTTCGCCAATTTTCATCCAACTCTTCACTCCTTCTCTTTCACTCCTTTCAGTTGTCTTTGTACAGTTGTCTTGTTCGCCGAATCATATCCAACCAGCAATAACGGTACAAGTACCGTGCGCTCGATTCGCAGGTAAGAGAGGGGCAAAACGGAACTCGGACGCTCGATATCAACCGGGACCAAGTGGCTCACATGGCAATGAATTGCATCTCCTATTTTCCTCGAAACTGTTCATATTTTTCGCCGAATAAAATCAGGCTTTCGTGGACCACCGATCGACATATTAAAACCAAATTTTCCTACTCTCGAAATATTTACAATAATTTGCTCTCTAAACCGAGTTACTGAGACTCGAAGAAAAATGACCTCAGAATCAAATGAAGCTCACAATCTTCCCAGCCGAGGAATTAATATTTTCGTTCGCCCATGAGCTCTCCTTTGGAGACGAAACTCTTACACGGACATCAATGAAAATTCACGTAACTTCGTTATCGAACGTTCAGTGTGGTTGAAAAAAAATTAATCACCGTCTTTATTGCCGACCAGGATGAACGACATCGCCTGATACTTTTCGCATAAGAAGCCTCGCGTGTCGAAGAAGGGTGACGGGTCGGCTTGGTCCCGCTCTCCTCCAACTTCCTTTCCATCATTCCAGTCAGTTCCGAAGCGATTCTTTGCCCTCGAACTCTCAATGTTCCCGAGGCCGAGACACGCCATGAGAAATTTTCCAAGAGTTACGCGATGGACGAGATTCTCTCCTGCAGTCACGCGCGCTCGCTTTCCTATCAAAGTACTTTCACCCCCGCGAAGAACCGGGAGCGATAATCGCATCAGCAGACATATCGGGAGCTTCCATCATCGCCGGGCGCGTCTCCGTGTCTCGCGTGTGCCGGGAGAACGTCCCGTTCGCTCCGCCAGGGGAATTCAATTTCAGAACTCGCTACCGCCTCGGTGCAGCTCGACAGAGAACAGAATCGAACGTCTATCCTCGAAAGCTCGGCGCGGAGCCGTTCGAGCGAGGGTCCTTCGTCATCCCGAGCTACTCGCGAAAGCTTCCACACGTCGGCCAACCGGGAGCGAGATTCCCCGACGGTTTCACCCGGCTCCTTCTTCGCCTCCGTCGTTATTCTTCCCGTGGATATCGCGGTTGGAACGTGGAAGAAGAGAAACGAAAGGAACGTCGGAATCGTTCCGTAGTCTACGACTTATTTTTATTTATCATTTTTTCAATCTCTCTACACCACGATCCAACTTTCGGTCAGATAGGACAGTCGAACTTTTGCAATTTCTCCCGACGGGCTGTGCGGAAGTACCTGAAGCAATGTCAAGATTCGATGTTTCTTAGGTTCATAAAGGAGATGAAAGCCTTACGAGAGTTAAGCGTCGAATTTTAAGACGTTGGGTTCAACTTGAGATCGAACTTGAGGTCAATTTTAAGTCCGAATTCAACGTCAACTTAAAGTTAACTCAAGGTTAAATTAAGGTCAACTCTATTTACTCCTATGTGAAATTCAAATTGTCGCAAAATTCACCCCTGAAGACAGTGTCATCGTTTTTATTTTTTTGTGGTAAAAAATCGGATTTCTTTTTTTTTTTTTTAATAATTGAGGATCTTTCGTAGGTGAGCGTTAGTCCGGACACAAATGTAGCGAGTGTCGATGAACGGTCCAAAGTCTCTGAGGCTAACCGATCAGGAGGAGCGAGACGCGTGACGCACCGTAGGTCGATGATCAGAACTTTCCCAATATCCCGGATTGCATTTGGGAAAAAGTGCGTGTGTCATGGAGTGAAACAATAAGGGATGTGCAAGTTCCGGAACGAGAGTAAGTAATTCCAAAGTTCGTGTATGAGAGTCCGAGGCGAAGGAAACAGCGGAGGGTGAACTCTGGCTTTCGTGATCATTGATGTGTTTTTCCGTTCTTCTCCGGTTTCTCTGACTCAACGCTCCGGGAGCAGCGAGAAAAAATGGACGGGCGTTTGAGGTGAAACTTTATGTTTCCGCGTCCAGCGAAAAATTCATAAGCGAAAAAGGAAGAGACGGAAAGAAAAACAAGGCGATAAGTCGCGGAACTTCTCGCACGGAAGATCGGGCGTGATCGAGTCCAATTAGTTATCCCCGAAGACCCGGAGTGGCTTCCAATATCCGGTTTGTGCGCTCGAGAGGCCGCGGCGCACTTCCGGTTTCATCGTTTATCGAGCTGTTTCGCCTTCTCGCATCCGTCAACGTTTAATGTTTCACCTGGGCAATTTTGCTGACGAGTGAGAGTTAAAAACTTGATACTCTTAGAAATTGGCGTACGAGTTCAGCGGATGATCGAAGACGGGGGATATCGGGGCAAGATGGCGTCGTGGGGAAACCCCAATTTTCCGGTAACTTTTGGACATTCATTGGTGATGCTGATCGAGGGAAAACGGGCTTGAAAATCCGGATTTGACGTCGGAACAAAATCATCAGAAAATTATTCGAGAATCAAGCTTTGTTCTTGTTGTCCCATTTTACCCCGCTTTCTGTTGATTGTCCTCTTAACTTTAAGAAAACCACGGAGAACAGTTTGCTCACTCGTGGTTGGTGCAACGACGTATCACGTTCGTCTTAACGGTATTTACCGTTCATTTCCTTGGGGACACACCGGATCAATTTGTGATGACAAACAGTGGAAAGCGAGCTCGACGAGTGCGAGCGAAAGTGATATGGATGAATGTACGAGGGACGGGTTCGGGTAGGAGCGAAGAAATATTGAACAAAAGCGTACCACGAGACACTTTCGAGGGTGGAGATTATAGGAAAAGGGAACGAAGTTTGGATAGTGAAACCCTCGCTCCATGAATCCAACTTTCCATGCAAACATATTTATCAAAGTTCCCATGAAACGATGTCCTCGAGATACACGACAGGGAATGTTTCGGGGAGGGTTGATGATTCCGGGCGAAGAAAATGTGTTTCATTTACTTTCATCGCGAAAGATAATGGAAAAAGTGGTTTTTCGCGTGAAAACGTCCAGACTGATCCAAATTCATTGAAACCGGAACTTAATGGAGTGCCGATCAGTTCCGGTTGAAATCAAAATCTTACATGCATCAGAAATCAACGAAAATTCAAATGAGAATTCACTATTCAATGTGCGTGATTAACGTAATCAAAGAAAATAAATTACAGTTGTTAATGTCGATCACGATACATGACGTCGCCTCAAGATCATCGTTTTTGGCTTTAAATCGTCCACTTGCACTTTTTCACATTTTTAATACAGGTCATTCAATTCGAGGCTTTTGGTCCAGCAGAGTCACGGCTCATAATAAATGGCATCAAATTTTTCGTCGTGTTGAGTGCATACACTGTCTCCGTTGACTGGGTGACGTTCGAGCTATCGAGTTTCGCTGGAGAGTTCTTCACCCCCAGCGTACACTCGGATAGGCCAGTTTGCCTGGAGATCCGCACACGGAGAGGGAAAGGCAGCGAGCGAAACCGAAGCCAAAGAGGACCTCTTGGGTTTCAATAACGTCGACGGTACCGCTACTCATGCCGGGCTGCTCGGATGTAACTCGTAGCTTTCGCAGGTACCTCGCTTGGAGACACGGTGGGGAGGCAAAAGCAAAAAAGAGGGCTTGGGTTACGCGAGTCGGAGAGGCAACACGCGACACTTCACGCACTAAGCAGTTCCACGGTCTGTTTCATCAGTCGCCCCTTGCCAGTGCTCATTTCGTTCCTCCCATCCTGTCCCATCCCACCGCAGTTCATTTCGTCATTCTTTCTCTCTTGATTGCACCTCTTCCTATGCCAACGCGACTTGTGACGGAAGTTCGACTCCATATACCGATCCATCCGTCTATTCTCTTCCAGACGATATACTACACGGAGAACAATAAATTGTTGCTTCAACTGATTGCGTGTTTATGAATGGTCCGGGGAATTTATTTAGTCGTAATTTATTTATTAATAATTCCTTGATTCAACCAACTTCGTTTTTGACCCAACGAACTGTTCGAATCAACCAGCTAGGTGTTTCGACGAGCCAACTTACTGTTTAGCTCAATGATCAACCTGGAGCATCTTCGCCAATGTAGTTGATCGGATCAACTATTCCGTGATCTCGTCATAGGTCGAGTCTCGTGAAGCTCGCTGGTTCGTCATTTCCTCAACGTGCCAGCCGTTACATCAGGTTCCTCGTGACACTCGGCTAAGCACAGACATACGAAGAGTCGGAAGACGAAAGACCGAGTCGCAACAGAGAACGAGAAGAGAACGACCGGACGCCCGTCCGAGACTACCGTCCGACTAGCGTTGACTCAACTCCCAATGCCACTGAGGGACGCTTTGAAATTGAGAGGAAGATCAAAACTTTGAGCAATTTCCGTTGACTCAAAAAAGAGAATAGTTATGATCGTATTATCGTGGTTCGCAACGATAAATTGCGTCCAGAATAAGACGAGTCGTCGAGAGGCTTCCTGTAATTTATTCCTGCTTTCCCGATGGATTCAGTGAAATCGATTTCTACTTGGGGCATTTCCCGCCACGATTGTCAGGGAATCGACTACCACGTCTCATTCTCCTCCTCTTTCTCATCCACTTCCCTAACGTATAGAGTTCCTCGGCGGATCTCTATGCGCGTCTTTCACTGTCGTCGCGGTTATCCACCCGTACTATGCATTTGCGGCACCAGAGAATTCACGACGATTGTGAAAACCGCGAAAGGAACTCGAGAGAGAGAAAGAGACATTCAACGGACCGAACCATCAGACGTGATTTCCAATGGTAAGTCCTCGCTTCTGTTCAGCGCTCTCGACGATGAAAAAGAAAGCAGGCAAGCAACCGGATCGATGTATATACTCGGAAGGGGCTGCATTTTTTACCGGATTCATGAATCTGTGCAGCTTCCTCCGCATTGATTTCCTCCGATCGGAGCTCCTAGACGAGACTCAAGCTTTCCGTGAGGAACTTCGGTTCAGCCGGACGATGATGGTTTTTGTCCATCACCGATTCGACCACGGAATATCTGAAGAGGTGTTTGTGCAAAAAAAAAAGGTTGACGCCAAAGTCAATTCTTTGATCATGAGCACCTGAAAGTTTAAATTCCTTGGGAATATCTTTCGACCAAGTGTCGAAGGGTCGATGACCAAAAATCGTCTCAGACGCTTTTTAAGAGCATGTTGAGTAACGTAGGTCGGTAGTAAAAATTTCCATCAATTATACAAATCACGAAATCATACAAATCTGTGTCGATAACCGTTTCACGTAAGAATGTGTTTTGGACCGAAAATTGTCAGTGGCTGTTGCAAAAATTGATTTTCCTTTTCTTTATTGACTGTGCACGGACTGAGTGGGGAAAATGCAGTGTCAAAGCGCCTTAAGGGGCTTGGAGTAAAATAATCAGTGGTGGAAATCGAGATGCATTATTGGCATAAAATGGAGTATCGATGAATTATTGAAAAATTGAGTTTTACCTCACTGTCCCATTTTGCCCGTCTCTCCTATAATTTTCGATTATCGGAAAAGTGTTGAACCGACGTTGCCAAAGAAACTTCGCCAAAGTACCGAATTCCTATTCTAAAAAAAAAAAAAATTAGCCTCCCCATCGTCTATCTAGATTCTCGTGTAATGAAATTAAATGAACTCCGATAAGCTTGATAAGTGATCTTGTCGTTTCCTACGTGTATTTCTGCGCGTGTTTGCGTTAGACCGGCTCGAGAGTGGAGTATCGTGTTTCCATCGTTGTTGCTTTCCCGTGCAACGACCTCTCTCACCCCCCAAGGCGGTCAGGGCCGTCGAGCGGCAACGCAACGTGAAAAAAAAAAAATTCTCAACAGTTTAAGCCGACTATAAAAAATAAAAAAAATAAATAAGAAAACGGCGAGAATTTACGGAGAGCGTAAAAAACAGCCCCTAAAAATTATCCTCGTTTCCTCGAGCCGCTGCCCCTTTATCTTTAATTCTTCTTTGAATCTCCGGGATTCCAAGCGACCCTTTTTCAAAACAAGTTAGAGTCACATTTTTTTTAACCCCCTTATCCCTTTTTCTTGGTTATCTCATTTCTGTTTGTTTCGACGCCAGCGATGGGAATAAATTGTGAGCAAAGGGAGACGTGAAATTCCCTCGGCGAGTTAATTCTTGCGGTTAAGTCGAGAGTCTGAGGGAGCCTCCGAGGCACAGAACGGAGCAGACGTGGCAGCGCGTCGGAGAGCGGAAATAAGTCTTTTTAATTAAAACGAAAGGAACAGAAGTCGTCCTCGTTTGATATGCATTCAGTCAAGAATATCCGAGCCCTTTTGACGAATCTCTTGTTGCAAACGTGCAACCCTCTCTGAGTATTAAAAACGAAAAAGCTCCTTCCAGTTCTCCACTTTATATTACATAACAGTCGTCTGGACCGTCTGGGCGAACCAACTAGACGTTTTGTCCAACCAACTAGGTGTTTGGTCCAATTATCTAAGTGTTTGATCCAACCAACTAGATTTTTGGCGCAACTGATCAGGTGCTCTGATCAATCAACTAGGTGATTGGACCAACTAATTAGGTATTTGCATCAATCAACTGGGTGTTAGGACCAATCAACTACGTCGGTTGGACCAATCAACTAGGTCGTTGGACCAATCAACTAGGTCGTTGGACCAACCAACTAGGTGTTTCAACCAACCAACTAGATGTTCGGCCCAACCAATTAGGTGTTTGGTCTAATCAACTGGACGTTTGGTCCAACCAACTAGGTGTTTGGTCCAACCAACCAGGTGTTTTAAACGGATCAACCAGCTAGGTGTTTACAACGGTTGCCTCGGCGTCTCGATTCTTGCAATTAAGCCAAGAGTGTGTGGGAGCTTCCGAGACGTTGGAGGAGACAGCGTCGTTGAATCGCGCCGGAAGAGCGGAAATAAGTTTTTTTAACGCAAACGATAGGAAGGGAAGTAATCCTCGTTTGAGTTACATTCAGTCAAGAATATTCGAGACTTCCTTGACGAATCTCTTCGCGCAACCGTGCAGCCCTCTCCACGTATCAAAAGCAAGAAAGCGACCCTCTCTTTCTCCACTTTGTATCGCATAAACCCTCCTGGTGGAGTACTCGGTTAGCGTTTAGTGTCACGATTTTACTGACGTGCCAGGGGAGCACCGGATGAGGGTTTTCGCATGAATCCCCCCTCCGGCGGTCACGTGAACTCTCGCGCAAAAACAAAAATCCACGCACCGGTTACCTCCCCGCCGCGATATTCGCGGAAGCTCTCGTATTAGTCACGCATTCGGAAAACGGCGCGTATTCGTGTCCTCTCCGCGATGGCGGACCCATTACGTCTACGCACATTCGCGCGTATGTATTTTCAAAGCTGCACAATTTCTGGTCCGGAACATTCAACCGTGGTCGCCATAATGCTCCGGCTATAGATATAGCGCCGGTGTTAAAAGCGAGCCGTAGGGACGGCGCGGCGGAAGGTAAAGGGGTGAGAGGGCGCGTGCACGCCCAAGCGGCACTCGCGATGTCAAGGGCTCCCCGCGGAGTGGCATTTCGAGTATGACGTAAAGCACCCCTTTGACCCTCCGTCTCACTCGCGCGTCTACGGCCTGGCCCCTTGCCCACGTAGTCTTTGATCGACGAGAATGTTCATTAACGTTTTAACCCCCAACCCTCGCCCCCGCTTCATCGCGGGTACATCGAGCTTCCACGCTGCCCGGACCAAATATAGCCAACCTCAAAGACATCTTTAATAAAGTATTAAATAACAGAGTACCGTATATATAAGGCTGTCGGTCAAAGAGGACATTTTTTTTATTTTTCTCTACCACACTTTCAAATTATACATTTCGAACTCAGATTGCATAACGATGAAATTTTCATGAAATTTTTTATGTATTCGATATACAAGGTTATATGAAACATAAAGACTGTGGAATTTACGTTATTGTTGTGAATATAATACAAGGATTTTTTTTTTTTTTTTTCACATGTCGGTAACGCAATATTCTCATGTACGTGTCAATGAACTTTCGTAAACCTTATTTACATATAATTTCATACATATTTTATGAATTTACGAATGCAAATTGACATTGGAAATTAATTTAAAAAGGTATGAGGAAAATAAAAAAAAAATTTTTAAACACCCTTTTACATATAGCAGCCATTATTTATAGAGACCAGGTCATTTAGAAGATTGATACGTGTGCCAATCGTGGTAGGAAATTTATTCACCGCTTTCACTGTCTACGCAATTAATAATTACAGATGACATTTATCACAATATTAAATATTCATGAAAATATTTAATAATATTAATAAATACATATTTATAACGAAGTAATTTACCCTCTCGAGTCGAGTGCCTCGAAGGAGCAGAGTGGTATCTTCAATTTCATTAATCCCCCGTGAGAAATTGAATCTCCCACAGGTCGGAGAGAAAGAGTCTCGAGAGTGTCTAAAAAAATAATCTCCGTCCAATGATTGGATGGAATTTGTTCGACAATAAAGCCGTAATCTTGGCCAAGGTAATTTTCTCGTCCAGATTTATCGATCTTAGAATTATGACGAAGAGGATACGGAAAAGTTACTATGTACATATATATATATATATATATATATATATATATATATATATATATATATATATAAATATACATATATATATATATATAATATACATATATATATATAAATACATATATACAATTCCAGCGATTGGTCGCAGTTTTATCATGGGCGCTTGTGGTGACGAAAAGAAATAACGAGTGTCTCATCGAGTGGCGAGAGAGCGAGGCAAGTACAGTAATACGAGATGTATCGGCAGGGGGGGGGGGCAAAAAGGAAACGGAGAGAAAGAGACGAGGGCTATACCGAGAGCTTTTCGGAGCTCGGGAGTAAAAGAGGTGGAAGGAAGAGACGGGAGAATGCGTTTGCGGGGGTTGGGAATGAGCCATAAGGGGCTGACTCGGAGCTCAGGACTAAGCAGCTTAACGACGAAGAATAAACCGAAGGGCTTCGCCGCACTATTGCGGTGCCGCTCTTATGTTCTTCGGCGATAGTGTTGGTAGTCGCTGACTCGCAACGTCCCCCCCCCCCCCCCTTCTTCGCAGCACCGACCACTCCAGCCAATTTCCTATCATATTTCGCATTAACCGCTGATTAAAATCGATTCGAAGTTATTGCGCTACAAGTGCGCTCGTGACAATTCCTCACCCTTTCGAGGAATTTCGTGACGAAGGGAAATTGGATATTTCTAATGACAGCATGACTTATGAAAATGAAATCTGAGTGTTGGGGGGGATTAGAATTTTTTTTTTTTTTTTATAAATCGGGTTGAAAATCCTGATGGGACGAAATGGGTTTTTCAAAAATTATTGGGACATTAATTTTTATTCTCACAGTCATGTTTTGCCCGGCTGTTATATTTCAGTCCGTTGTCCAACGTTGACTTGTATTTCTGTACAAAACGTGCTCGCAGGAATTTTTCGAATTTGGTCAGGATATGAAATAAGAGCTGGACTCAGAGAATGGACTAGGAAAAATGACCAATCGTCTAAGAAACATCATTGTATAATGATATCATTATTATACAGTGATAAAATAATGAAACGAAGTTCGTACCTACTTGAGATAAAAAAAAAACGAAATTTCACTATTCAGTCGAGATATCCAGGAGTCTCCCTTGGGAGTCTGGCACGGGTCGAATCCCTCATCACAGGTAAATAATTGTGTTACCTTCTGACGCCGATCTCGGCGTATCGGCCTCTCGTGGCACGTGTGGCGGTCGAGGTTCTCCCGGAGTTGTTCGAATTCGTGTACAACGAGAGAATTCCCCCGTTGATATTGTTGAATATCGGTGGCAACATTTTTCTCACGCACTCGTCCCGCCTCTCAATTTCTCCCTTCGTCACATAAATGAAAAAAAAAAATTAGAAGATAAATGAAAAAAAAAAAAAAAAAAAAAAAAAAAAAACGCTGAAAGTCCTCTAAATTTTTGTTATGCTGAAACTTCGGTAGGCAAAATCGAGTCTCGGATGCTCGTTCGTTTTCTTTTGCGTCGCGAGAATCTGCCGGGCGAAGATACAAACAGGGCCGGGACTTTGGCTCCAGCGGGGACAAAAGTTTCGACTCTTCGATTACATTTCATTCGGAAGTATCGGTAAAAAAAAAAAAAAAAAGAAAAATTGCTCCGGACGGAAGAGCGCCTCGTTCGGAGTGTTCCGGGATAGTTGAAGAGGCCGCTCTCGGCGCCGAGTGTGTAAGGTATATAATGGTACTTGTGCGATCGCGGTCGAGCGACCAAGCGAACGCGAACAGAGCTCTCGATTTAATTGAGCTCTATCCGAGATGGAGTTTAATCGCCGTGGCGGAGAGGAGTCTCGCTGCTCTCTCCATCTCCTCTCCGTCCACCGTGGGTGGAGACAACCCTCCGGAGCGACTGATTCGATCTCGTGTCGCGAGGCCCTCGGGGTTTCCTCCTCGTTACTTCCCCTCGTACATTCGACGCAGATCGTCCGCACGCGATTTCTTCCCCGCGTATTAAGTTTTACCTCTTTGCTACGATTTTATCTCGCCGAAGCTTCGCGAGCTTGTACGATTCGGTCGAGAGTCGACGTCGTTTCTCGATACTCCAAGTTCGAATGTGCTCCGAATTTATTTTCGACCGGACTATGGAAAAGAAAAGGTCATTAAAAAAGAATCCGGGAAAGTGGAGAACGGTTTTGTTTACTTCGGGGGAGAAATATGCGACGAGCGGGGCAAAATGGAACAGTTGGGTAAGAAGGGGTATGATGGAGCAAAACGCAGATTTCCGGCGGTTGGATGGTGATAAGGATGTCGGGGCAAGATGGTATCGAAAATCCGTCGATGAAAAGTTGTTGGAAAATTGAGTTTTCCTCGAGCCGTCCCATTTTGCCCCATTCTCTGAATGAACGATTGTCAGAAAATAAAAGTAGGAAACCCAGAGCTACGGAAAATTCGGCGTTGCTTAATATCTTTAAAACTTCGAATCCGCTCCAAAATTCATTTCCGATTCGCACGAATGTCGAGGGAAAAAAATCCACGAAAAAAAAATAAAAAAATAAAAAATCGGTAAAAATCATTCGACAACTTTATTTGTCCCGGTGAAAATCGAATCGGTCGTCGAATAACGAAAGTAGAAAACACGGTTACATTCGGTTCCGCTTTCGGAACTTCGCTCGGGAGCGATGGACACAATTCGGGCTTTGTGGTTGGCGAATTGATTCTACAAAAAAAAAAAAAAAAAAAACAACAAAATACAACAAAAAAAAAAAACAAAGAAAAAAAAAATAAAAAAAAATCATCTATACAGATTCGAGCAAAGAGAAAAAGGTGGACAACAGGTGTTCCGGTAGGCCGCGTAGGACAACATTCAACGGTGGTCGAATCCCGGATGAACCATAGCGCTTTCGGCTAACGAATCAGAGTTATATAAACCCCAAACCCCGGTTTCGTACCGTCGATTTAATTACGGGTAGGGTGGGACGGGCCATAACAATCCCTAAACTGATTCGCGCGCGGTGTGCTCGGCCTCGTCGTCGAGCGTGATTTCAATCGGGAATCGCGTTCGGGTCTCTTCGTGTCTGTGCGAATGGATGAGTGCGTGCCGAATGGGAATACCGAGGGGCCAACCCGTGCATCTGCACCGGGCCTACCAATGAAATACCCAAAAATCGTCGGTGAAATTGGAAAAAAAAAGAAAAAAAATTAAAATAAAAAAAAAAAATTAATTGTCATGACGGAATCAATCACGCGGTTGAAATTTTAGTGCATATCAATTAATCTATCTATTCAACTATGATTCCAATGGAGCCCCATAAAATGATTATTACTATTTAGGTTAAATCGGTTCATTCTTCGAGTCACCCGCCCAGTTGCCGTCGCTTGCAGTCTGAGAGCCGACTCGAAGCTGCAAACGATAGACTCGAATCGAATTGAAAGTTTATCGTTCAGTTTATTTTCTCGTAATTATTATTATTTTAAAAATATTCTCGATATTATTATGATGCGATTTGCATTCAGCGCTTTATTTGTGGCGTATTATATTTTTATTTGTATTTATTTGATTTCTCATTGTTTGACTAAACCGGCTTAGATGGACCCAAAATTCGACCGTACGATAAATGCATATCCATCAACCAATATTCTTATTAAGGCGTCAGAAACTGATTATTATTATTTAGGTTGAAGAGGATCGTTCCATGAGTGGTGCTCTCGATTGTCCGTTCGCGCTCCGCGAGCCGGGTGGTTCGAGCCGAGAACGACTCGGATTGAAAGGAATGCGTGACACACACGTGGCCGCGGTTCAATGACGAGATGCCCCGCGGGTTATCGATACGACTCTCGGCGTTACGCTCCAATCGTCGGATACAAAAACACGAATCTCGCGACCTTGAGAAAACGGTAGCTCCGCGATTGGCTCGCGATTCCCCGTCGGGCAGGAAAAAAAAATAAAAATAATAATAATAAAAAAAAAAAAAAAAAAATAAAAAAAAAAAAAAAAAAAAAATATTGACCGCGTGTGGTACGCTTCGTGGGAGTTTGCGGACGCGTCGCGGTCTGCGGCTCGCGGAGGAGAAAATTACGAGGCGAACCAGCGTCTTGGACGCTGCGCGGATGAACAGCAGCGGAGAGAGGGAAAGACACGAGTGGATCTAAATAAAACCGGGGAGGCTGCTCAAAAGCGTGTGACGTTCGAGGGAACGGCACACTTATCCGCTGGCGAACGAAATTGGGATCGCTCAGTCGTGGAGCGTTAGGTAGCGCGTTGCTCGTTGCGAGCTAAACACTGGACGAACGGCGAGCTCGGGACGATTGACGCGGCCGCCGCTAGTCCGAGAAGCCGAGACGGACACCGAGATAAATAAACGGATTCGACGCGAGTGTCCGGCGACGAAGGTGCGCTCTGACAAAAATTGTTTCAATCGAAAATGATTCGACGATTTAACGAACGTCCAAGAGGATTCAACGAATTTTACGACTTTTTTTTTTATTGGGAATTGTCAGGATTTTTTTTTTTTTTTTTTTTTTTTTTTTTTTAGGGCAACCGAGTAGGAATTTTCGAGCGTTAGGTCGGACTCAACACACGCAAAAAAAAGGGTTTAATCGCGCCCTTGTTGGACGTCCGGACGGGACACGATGTGAAGAAAATTCATACTCGGGCCCGGAGCGAACGAGACGAGTTACGTGACTGGATGGAGATTGAATGGCATGGTTGTTTCGTATAATAAAGAAAAAGGTGTCTGTAGGGCAAACGCTAAACTACTTCCGGTCGGCGTTACCGGTCGACTCGAAGGATCCGTTTTATTTTTTTTCGTGTGTTCCGAGTATTCGAAGAGTCGATTATTTCCAGGATTAAATCGAGGTGGATTCAGAATTTGTCATTCGCCAGAGATCTTACGAGTGAGTAACGACGGTCGAGCAGGATCGAATTTTCACGACTGCGCGATCAACGATTTATCGGACTCCGCAGTGCACTTCGATACGTCGCCGAATGACACAGTTTTTTTTTTTTTTTTTTTTTTTTTTAAATACAAATTATTTAGCTTTCACATCGCGTCAACTCCTCGGAAATTTAATTTAATTTAATTTTTTTCAGTCGACGAAAAAAAGTAGTTTGATACTCTATTTTTTTTTTTTTTTTTTTTTTTTTTTTTCAATGTGGTAGAGCGCGGATTATATTCTGTTGGTCGGACGTCCGTGACGCCCGCCGACGTCGCACTGCTGGCGTCGCGACGTCCTCACCGCGCGAGCCGGTCGCTCTCCACTGTTTCACTCCGCTCCCCCGAATCTCCGCCTGTGTGCACCGGCCGGACGCCCCGACTATATCGTAACACTGTGCGAGGAGTGGGAACCGACGCAGGCGCACTTTCGTCGCGTTGTACACGCTCTTTTACACACCGCATAGGTAGCTGTTCTCTTTAATGGTTTATCGCCGAATGGACACCCGGCGAGCCGGAAATGATCAATGAAAATTCGATCTCTCGAAGGAGTCGTCGATACAGCGAAGCCCCGAATTAACCCGGCTGCCCGCATCTGACCACCGAAGAGGCAAAGCCACGGTTCCTTTGGAATAAATGTTGTGAGCGATCAAATGAAATTCATTGATTTTATATATTTTTGTATACATTTTATTAAAAAAAAATTTTTTGATGAAAATAATTACGTTTAATATTTTCAGATATTTTTTTTAATGAAGAGAGATAAATAATGATGTGTTATCTGGTGATAATTTTTTTTTTCTGTGGGATATGATTTTTATTTTTTTAAATCAAGACTATAGGTGGGAACCCGAGTAAAATTTTTTTAAAATACCTGAAAATATTTAAAAAAAAAGGTCTAAGTGCTTCCGACAGTTCGTTCGATGGCGTGAAAATATTTCAACGACATGAAATCCATTTCCAAACCGCCACTGACCCAAGTGCTTCAGCACTGAACGTCACGAATGGAAAATAAATTCAAGCTAATTCCGATACGGTACAAACGAATAATCACCCAAGACTTCGACTTCTACCGACATCTAAAATACCCACTGCAAGTATTGCTCAATGAATGCCTAACGAATTAATTTTTTTAAATATTTTGTTAACATCATTAATATTTCTCTAACCGGTAAACGAATTTTACTCGAGCAATTAATTTTTTTTTTTTCAGTCCACATTCTCTCCCGTTTCGGTTTCCATTATCAGTGACGGTCTCGTCGACTTCCATTCGATTGCTCATCGTCGACACCGAGGCTCGAGAAACTGCATGAACTTCATAGAAATAAATTCGTGTAAATTCTCGGTAAAGTAAATGAATCATGCAGTCTCGCGTGCTCGTTGATACTCGGTAGGTAGTCCACTCGTTCCGTTCTACAAGTAAACCTCGACGGTCCGTGAAGGCTTCCACCGTCTCGCGTATCAGCTCCTCTTATAAATAATGTGGCGGCGCGTGTGCATCCTTCTTGGTCGCTCTTCGTCGAATCGCTTCGCGCAGCGCATCGGCACACCGAGAGCTCGTCGGCCCACTGAGAAACAGCCGAGTTAATCCGGTGGCAATGCCGACACGCACTGATAATCGTGCGAGCCGGGCCAGTCACGAGAGCCAGATAGAACTCAGGTGAATTTTCTCTACGCCAAATAGCCACTGGTCCCACTCCGCGAGCCACAAAACAGCGAGTTCCTTATCGCGAAAAAACCGAACTCTGGATAGACACTCTCTCGAGCTCCGAGGCATTCTCTCACGTTCGTTCCCACAGTGGCAATAGTGCAATAAAAGCGCCACCGTTTTTGCCGCCCACTTCTCAACCCGAGACAAACGCGATACGAGAGACTTTCTTTGGCGTCCGGGGTAGAACCGAGCGTTCGAGTGTGGAACACCTGTGCGCAGGTACGAATACTGGAGCGAGATGTCCTCGAGTGGATGTAGAGGTGAGCGGGGCAATACGGACCACGCCGTACAAGACAAGACTTTTCGCGTGCGCGGTGCAATTGTCGAGAGAAAAGTCGTCCGTTTCGTACCAGGGTTCCGTTATGCCCCGCTCTGTCATGGGACTTGAAGTTTTTACGCGAAAACTGCTACATTAAATTCAACGTAGAATCGTGGTGAAAAATCAATGTACCTTTTTGATCGAAATTAAATTTGACTTATTTTTTTCTTTGACTCGCTTTCATGAATAAAGCATTTTCAATTTTTTTCACAGACTGAAAATTAATTTTTCGGGGAAAACCGCGCATGAAATTTAACATACGAGTCTTGGCATGAAAACTTGTAATCCGGTCGAATTTCAGACTTTTTTTTTTCAATCGTGTACACGAAAGTTCGCAGTCTAGGGAGACGATCCGCAACCCGACAGGTAGTCGAGAGCCGTGGAGCAGACGGCGGATCTTCGCGAAGTCTGATCCCTCTTGCCGTTTCTACTTCGCCCGTTGTTTTTATACACGTATCTAGAAGTTCGCGGGACCACGAACCTTTTTTTTTTACACCGGTGGAAAATATAATGTAGACGGTTTATCCGGATCATAAAACACGTTTAATATGTAATTTCGCGGTGGTAGCGAGAGAACGATGGCAGAGTGGGATGGGGGGATGGGATAAGTGCACGAGGGTTGTTTCTCGCTAAAGAGAATGGTGGAGTATCAGGTGCTCAGGGACTCTGGGTACATAGCCGAAGTTGCAATAACTTTGAGAGAGAGAGAGAAAAAAAAAAGAAACTTCAGAGTCGCTTTGTTTTTCTCTCTGTTAAGGGGGCCGGGCTTTCCGTTGAATGTAGAATAATCTCGAGTGGTGCGAGATGGAGCGGCTGGATCTGGTGTATACTTTGCCGGAGGAGTGAGACGTTTTACCGGAGGACCGGCAAACGCTTATAGTCCCGTCGTGGCTCTTCTTACACGAGAGCTATATCCTCCAGGAGTTAAAGAGAAAGACCGCGAAAAGATGAGCCTCTCCGGAGAAAGAGGAAAAGTTCGCGGCAGTATAAATTCTACGGATTACCCGGTAGAGGTTCTTTCCAAATAAATACGTGACTCGTTCTCTCGACGTCCACTTCGCTGCACAGCAGCGAAGCTGTTGGGAGGAAGGAGGTGTCTGGGAAGTGAGTTGGAGACAATGAGCAAGCGGTCTTTGCTCTCGTTGTTTCGTTGTTGTCTCGTTGAATTTGCTCGCGAGTCGTGACTTATCATCGGATTCCGATCGGTACTCGACATTCCTCAAAATAAGAGTCATTGGAGAAACCCGCGTAAAATCGAGTTTGAAGGTTGAAATCTTTTATGGATGGAGTTAGGCATTTTTCGGAAATCCGGAAAAGAGTAGATTTAGGGTTGAGGAGTGATCGGGATTTTTTCAGAGATATTCTACTGTCTCGCAGCGGGAGGGAAATTTTTTTTTTTAATTAATTTAAAGAATCTTTCAGTGGTTGGGATTCGAACCGGATTGCGTCCGGAATCCAACTTGTCGTCCAGCCTAGAAGTCAACTTAAAACGAACCCACATCGGGCTCCAATTTTCAATCGTCAGACTCTACCTTGAAAATCTGCTCGAGCAATCTACCAAGATCCGAAGGTGCACGAAGAGAATCCGCCAAGTATGTAGACGCACCCTTACCAAAATTTAATTAAAAAAAAAAATTCCTCGACTGTTTCTCACCCCTACGCCAACTCGAATTCTCCGACTGAGCGAAAACTACCCGGTGCTCCCCCCATACATTTTATTTATCTGTTTTTTTCTTCCCACCGCGTGGTATTCACCGCGTTACGGGGACGACAAATCGTCGAAAATTTTTTATGGCTCCGGGGGTGCGCTTTGCCTCCGGGTGGCCAGTCGCGGTCGGAGATTATGAGCGATACTCTTCATCGCGTCGCTTTCGACGTCAGGCTTCATTTCTCTTTTCCATCTCCGCGTGTACATTCATCCCTTTCTGATGCACCCTTCCTCTTCCGGCGTGGCTCCTCCCGTGGGAATGCGGGGACAGCGGTGGAAACTTAAGAGATATAAAGGAGCTCGGCCACTTCCCGGGTCGTGTTTGCACGACGTTCGGATGAGTCTTCCAGGATGCCATTCTGTCCTCTCGTACCCTCTATTATTCGTTCATCGTGCGGAGGGTTGACCGGTGCGAGTCCGAGTCTCGTCTAGATGCGACGTTAGTTCCGGTCGAGAAGCCTACCGCGCCAGCCCGCTAACTTGTCGACCGGGACGTGGACCAAGAGTGATAAATATAGCTGGACTCTTCGGGTCGACAGGTTTTCTTGTTAGCGCCGCTCGGAGCCGCGGAAATCTCCCGACCAACCGTCCGAAAGTCAAGTTCGGAGTCCGAAGGTTCGGACGAAACATATCGCTCCAACCTTCCCGTATCTCAGGCCGATCGCCCTACTCCTTGGCCAAAGGGTGAAAGGGACGACGTGGAAAAATAACATACGCGAGGATAACGGAACGAAGTATATTGTAGAAAAAAAAAAGGGAAATGGGGAGAAGCTACTGGAGTAAGAATATTGTTCTGGGGTTGGAGACACCGTCCAGGGCGTATTTGACACTGTTGAATGTACGTTTGGACCTTTGATTCGTGGTTGAACCCACCACTTTTTAGACACCTCAGCAGTCAAATACAGAATTTTGGCGGAATCTACGAAAGTTGCACCACTGAGAATTAAATTTTAAGGCGTTAATTTGAAGTGGTTCAAGTTGGGTCTAAAGTTCAAAATCAAAATCGATCTTGAGTTGCAACCTAAGATCCAACTCGAGCATGCAATAAAGTTCTTAGGACAATTTTATGTTACGTTTCTCGGACAATTCGATGCCGGTCTATCGTATAATTTTTTTTTTTTTTTCAACCATTTTCAAACATCCAAAACGACACGTGGTTCATTTTCGAATTTCTTTACTATGACTTCGTCTCCGTTGAAGTCCCAGGCGAAGCAACTGCACTCCCTTTTGCGAAAAGTAATGCGACCGAGTGAGATTTTCGTGAAAATTGGAAAATTGGAAAATTTCAAAGAAAATCCAGCATTCTTCACCGCTGCACCCTTTCTGCTCCCTCGCGTTTTACAAGCGCACCCGTACAGTTACGATTCCTCATAAAGAAATCGGGTCACGTCCAAGATTACACCCCGTGGCAACCCCAGCGTCGACCGCCCTTTCCATCCCTTCTGAACTTTTTCATCCCGCTGCAACCTCCGCCAACCTCGATACTTTTAATCTCGCCTGCGACTTCCGTCCACCTTCCGCCCTTTGTGCTCCCATTTTCCTTTCTTTTCCGTGCCACGGCGTTCCTCCTCAGTCCCGCAGGCTGCGAAACTACCGGAGATAATGCAGCTACGACATTCTCAAGTGGAATATACAAACTCTGGAGCTTCCTCGAATAAACGAGAACATCGTTTCGAGCTCCGTGACTGCTCCGGTTTGAAAATTCCGGAAACCGCTCGTATCCTCGATCTTCGCCGCGGAAGTTGGAGCGTTTTCGCTAGCTCGCGAGGATACTTTTCGCCAAAATAGCCTCTTGTTCTTCTCGTAAGAGGTGTTTGTTTGTATGGCAAAAGCGTAGAAAGGAAGTTGACAAAGGTGAAAATTCCACAGGAGCGAGAACTCTTTTTTTTCTTTCTATTCTCGTGCTATTCACATTTTCTCAGGAAATCACGAAAATCTCGTTTTTTTTTTGTTTTAGGCGGTGTGCGCAGAAATGGACTTTTCCCCGATGATCCGGAATTAAGAGAATTTTATACAAGAAACCCGAAAATTTCTGGATAAGAAATATCGCTAGAATTTTTGCCGCGCTCCGAGTAAAAAAATGTCTGTAAAACGGTCGAAATTTTCTCGATGAAATTAACCGTCCTCGAGAGGAAGCTTCAATTTTCACTCTGCACCGAACGGATTGGTTTCGTTTCTGGTTTATTTCGACGCTCGCTTCTGGAAATCAACCGGTTTTTCGTCGCGTCGCGATCTCCGATTTCAACTCCTCGGTCCCGGCAGTTTCGGTATAATTTAATTAGCGCCCGGACGCGTCTCACTCTTTCGAGTGGTGAGCTAGGTAACGAGAAGTGCCGGAGAGAGGTCTTCTCCCACGGGTTTAATAGCGAGTCCGTGGCCGTGTCTAACCCGACAACTCCCGGGGGCCGAAAGACCCGTGCGGTTCGACGAGAAGAGCCGCCGCGGCCGGGGGTGCCGAGAGTCTCTAAGGTTTCCGCAATCCTCGCACCCTTGCAAAAAGCTCTCGACGCCCGGTCGCGCGACGGCAGCGAACAACTCACTTTGCTTCACTCCTCGTTTACGACGCAATTGCGTAAAACTAAATTGAGAGAAACAAATTAAAATTTGCCACGACCGATGATAAAGGGGAGGTCGGGGCAAAAATTTGGGGGGGGGGGGGGGCAAAACGGACCAGTGACGATAAAGCTTAATTTTCTAATAATTTCTGGACGATTCATTCTGTCTAAAGAATTTTAAAAAATTAAGAATCTTTTGCGAAATTTAACGTATCGTACCGGAAGTTTCAACGTAAATATCGGTAAATCAGATTTTATTAATAATTGGAAATACTTTATTTTTAATGATTTTAAAAGTACATTAATTTTTATTAATTAATTTTTTTAGGGATATTTTGGGATTCGCAATCCCATTTTGCCCCACTCACCATCGCCGCGAAAAGTTACCGGAAACTTGGATTATGTCCGACGTTACCATTTTGCCCCGGTCGTCCCTACGCGAAGTTTCAGAAATCACCGACTTTAATCGAGTTTCATTCAGGTTCGGAGCAGCGCCGAATTTTCGGAGTATTGAATGGAACGAGCCGAATTCTGGCTCGCGACCGGATTTCACTCGGGACAGCGTGTCGCCGTCGACCAGTCGGCGAATCGAGTCCGCGGCTCTCTCGGAAAAGCCGCGACTAACTCGACTACCCTCGTTGACTCCTCGCTTCTCCCGTTTTCCCTTTTGGCTAACGAAAGTTTTAATTAAAAAGCAACCATTGACGCACTCGCGCGACACGGCCAGTGCGGAATTTTCACTTCCGAAAGGTTTTTGTGTATATTCGTCGCGGCGCTATATACGTCGTTGTCGTTGACGAAAAAAAAAAAAAAAAAAAAAAAAAAAAAAAAAAAAAAAAAAAAAAAAAAAAAAAAAAAATGGAGGAAAAGTTTTCGCAAGGTCCTCGCGCCCCAGCGAAGCGACCCGCCGAGAATTCGTGGGCGACCCCTCGACGGGTTGCCCGTAGAAACACGAGAGGGAAAAGGACGAGGGAGCGAGAAAGCCCAAAGATCGAGGGCGCCGACACGAGACCGACGGAACGACCGGTGGAAATTCGCGCCGAGTGCCTCGGATGAACTTATCAAGAATCATAATCATAACATCATCATAATTATATCGTTCGTCGGGGAAATTAAGGAACGTCTCACGCTGGGAAGCTCGAAAAGATATTGCAGTGAAATTTCGTCGAAAGCGTAACTAAAGATGACGAATATAAATCAACGATGGAGGATTAATATTTCATTCGGTGTTTATTTCGTCGCACGAAGAGATCGCTGGACTTGCGACACTGATTTTTCGCTGTCCGTCTGTGGACAAGGCACGAACTTTTAGGACAATTTTCGACGATTCTTCATTTTTTTTTTTTTTTTTTTTTTTTTTTCGTTTCCAAGGTGATGAATCGATACATTTATTCCTCCACCATATTGCGACTCTCAAATCTCTAGCAGAGCGTAAAAAAAACTTCATCCAAGTCAGAATTAAATTCCACCGGAATCAAAATATAACTTTCTATACCGGTAATTTGATTTAAATTCCAGTAGGGTTTTCTTAAATTTTCGGTATTTTTATTTACGCCTATTAAAAATAATTTTATTTAATCCGGTCGATGTAGTAAATAGCAGAGATCTGAATGCGCCGAAGGACCGGATACACAGGTAGATTGATTCTAAATTCAATGCCAAACCTATTTACACATGGAAGACACATTAAATTTTTCTGCGATCCGAAATCTTCGAAAAAAATGTTGTATTTTCAAAAGACACGTTCGGGCCGAGGCTAATTCGCGTAATTTTTTTGCTATGTTCTAACCAATCAAAAAAAAATCATCGCGAAGCATAAAATTAAATAAAAAGTTTCGATTAAATTTTCCTTGTGAGACAGCTCTATTTTTCAAAGAACCAATGGAGCGAAAGAGTTTTAAGAATGGAACACGGGGTGGAAGGTCGAATTTCTAACAGCAGACTCGTTTCGTACAACCAGACGGTTTAGCTGGGGCGGCTTTTCTCGTTTTCATCGTCGTTGTCGCATTCGCGAAGAGTTTCAGACTACTGGCGTTGTAGTTCGCGTGTGGGATAAGATTTTCAAGCGAGTTTCAACGGTCTGCAAGAGACACGGAGAATGAGAGTAGGCGACGTCGCTGCGGGTTTATGCTCTCCGGTTGCGTCGCGCAACACACGAGAAGATTATTTCAAAGTGGAGGAACTCGCTCACTGGCTCTCTTTGAGATTGGATTCAATGCCGTGACCTTAAAAGGATTCCCGCACGCGGTATTATAATTCTCTCGTGTTTGCCGAGCGCCAGATGAGTCAATGCAGAGACGGAGAGTTTCGCGTCTCCGCAATTGCATTCCTCGAGTCTTAATCTATTAAATATAATTGCGCTTCGGTCGGAATCAGAGCAAAAAAAAAAAATACAATTTTTCTCGCTTTTAGCGCCGTTTTCTTCGAGTCGCTGAAAACGCGTCGTTTCGCTCTCGAGAAGTGTTAAGAATCATCAAACCGTATATAAAAAAAAACTGTCTGCAAAATTAACGCGCCTAAAGTGTTCTAACGTTATAACGCTTTTTTTCGCAAAGTTTTAAAATACGTCACTTCACGAAAAACCCACGAGAACAATAAACTTCTGAACGATGCAGAAAACCTCTAAAAATACGAGCCAAAAAAAATCGGAATTACGGATAAATAAATATGCCGAATATTCAGTTCACCGATTTTTCCCAAAATATTCCGCGGGTCATTAAAAATTCCATGACATCTGTGATGCAATCTGATGGTGGTGAATTTTATTTACTCGAGTCCCAAAAATCTGTCTTCTTTCATTTCACCTTTCTGAAGTTCCTCGTGACCAACTTTCGCTTTCGCGATGATTAATAAAAAAAAAAAAAAAAAAAACAAACAAATATCGTTTATAATGGGCTTTCAACGAGCGCGCTTCTGGTGTGTCTCGGAACTTTAATAGTTTGCGCTATTATAAACGTGACGTGTTGGGTATCGAGTTAATATATCAAGTGACCACGGTAGAGTCGAGTATAATCGCGTAGGACGAAAACTCGTCGAGGCTATAACGCGAATCTCTCTCTACGCTGTGTCCTAACGAGACCTCTCGTTATAGCAGACTCTTGCCGGCTAAGAGCAAGGAACCGAGACGCGGTCATATCTATGTATAATCCCCGAGTTATCCCGAACCTTAGCTGGTTAGGTAGGTGTACAAGAAGGATCATCACGTAGTCCGATGCTCGGTGAAGCAAACCCGAGGGTTTATATCGTCCGAGAGAATCTGTCGTTCGCCTAATTAACCCGGTGGGTTAGCACGTTCGCCACTCGAGTCGACCGGGACCGCGATTGATCGTGGCGGAATCGATTTCCATTGAAAATACGTCAGCTTCGCGACCATTATTATATTGCATAATTCGTGTATTCCCCCACAGCAAGGCAGCCGAATTTCAATCACCGTGGTTCCTCTTGATTTTTTTTCGAGCAAGGTGTAAGAAATTAACTTTGTATATTTTTCGTTATATTGTAAAGGCAAAAACGTATTCTCTAATTATTTTTTAAATCATTGGAGACGAAACTCTAAAAATGTCCACATTAAGTTTCTTCCTTTTTGGACAGAAACGAAGAACGCGCCATCGCACACGATTTTCTGTCTACGTCTGCCATTCGTGACTTTCAAATTGAGATCGAAATCTTAACATTGAAGAGATGGTGACAAATATATGTTTTTTTTTTAAACCACTTAGTTTACCTGCTGGCCGGTTGTAGCCGATTTTTCCTGATAATTTGTATTGCAAACTTAAGGTCGAAAAAAAGCGGAATATTATCGCAAATTAGGAAGTATCAGCAGGTATGGATGGTCCATCGAAACCTGCGGCCGCAGAGAGAGAGACGGAGCTCTGGTGAACGCGCACGTGTGTTAGGGGAAGCGATTTATAACACCGATAAATTCCTCTTCAGTTTCATTAGTGCTGAACGCCCTTCGTGGCTCGTCGGTTGCGGGTCCTCGTATGGGGAAGCGTTCGAGTGCTCGCCGATGTTCTAGCCCTGGACCAGCCCGTTCGTTTATCCGAAGCTTCGGGCTACTTCTCCGAGGGAATTAAAAACAAAACAAGATTTACAAGCGTCCTCGATTCGTCCGGTCTTCCTTCTTTCCGCAAGGCCATCGAAGGTGCGCCCCGTTCCTCGCTAAATCTCAAAGCTGTACAAGTATTTCTTTCGCCTCGCCTCTCGCGTTTGGCTCCGATCCGAGCCATCGAAACACGCACTGCGGAATGTCGTCGATCGAACCCTTATTAAAGGGATCGAATCTGTACTAAATCTCGCCGCGTTATTGCCCCTTTCTCAGCGACTATCCGCCCTAAATTCTCGCCAACACAATATCAAACGCTCGGGAGAACAATCTGATTTTATTTATTTTTCGCACAGAAAAAAATGTCTGAAACCAACGATTCCACTATGAGAAAGTCAAAACCGAGGTTTTGTATTTTCCCAATGAAAATTCTTCCGGATGATTTTTTACTACCATAAAAAAATTCATATCGAGCCAGCACTGTACAGTGTGGGTTATGAAAAATATTAAATTCAATTAAATTCACATAGTCATGAAAAATCTGACGACACAAAAATTAATGGCTGCTCCGAAAATATTATACGCTGAAAGTATTGTCGAAATCTTTTCATCCTTTTTTTCCCGGTCTCGTTCGAACGCCCCGCGAATCCCAATGTAACTCGATTACACCAGGAAAAAAAAAAAGCTCACCCGAAGAAACAAAAATTGCGGCGGAAGTAACGCTTATAATGATCCGTGAGATTTTCACACGTATGAATAATGAGTCCATCACACGTGTCACAGTGTTGTGCAGAGCGAAGGGAAAGCCTCGCGAGGGCGTTTCGAATAAATCCTCGTGTGCGAGGTTCGCGAGGAGCGGCGGGTAAAATCGGCACCAGAAACAGTCTCGCAGTGGCAGTCAGTGAGCCATAGAGCGACGCACGAACTCTCGTCGCCCGGTGTAACTTTACACGAAAATTTATCTCGACACCGAAGCGCGAAGCCCCTCGCACGGCTCGCGCCTTCTCCAATATAAATCCACCTCGTCACGTGCGTACATAGTTTATCTCCCGAAGTGAAACTCTCCGCGCCGTTGATGGCGGGCACCGAAGGAGAGTGTTTCGCCTCGGTTATTTTTTTGCGAACGAATGGAAGGGACAGAGCGACTTTGTGTACGGAAGGAGAGAGAGCGAATAGACGGTGCGTTGCAAAAATATGCAAACGGGGTTGGATAGGACAAAATTGAGCGGACGGGTGAGTCACGGAGGGTTGGAAGTGATAGCATGTGGAGGAAGAAGCGAACAAGAGCGTTCTCCTTGCGGCTTCCTGCGCAAGGCGAGCGAGTGTATTCTACGTGGGTTGCAGGTGCACGGGATGCTGTACGGTGAGTTGCTTGAACGCGAGAGGAGTGGATGAGCGAGGAAGCAATATGGTCGGTGGGAGGGAGGCAAAACGGACCAGTTTTTTACGATAAAAACAGAGTTTACCGTGTTGAGGGAGTTAAAGAAAAAAAAGGTTTGTGCTTCGAAGACAAATTTTAGGTCTACAGTGAGGTCCACAGTTTTGCGTTTTTTTGTTTTTTTTTTAGTGGAAGACATTTTTTTGCATCTCTTACGTAAATTTTATTTTTATTTTTATTTTTTTTTTTCTCTTGCGTGACTGAGTTTTTTTGGATGAAAATTAACGATTCGCGAATCTGTTCTGTGGTGAATGTGGATGGGTTTTTTTGGGACCCGGGAAAAAATTTGTTGGTCACTTTTCGAATGATTCTTCCAACAACGATACATCCGCATTTTTAAACCCGTTTTGCCCCACCCAACCATTATCCAGAAGTTATTAGAAAAATGGATTTTGTCTCGCCGTACCATTTTGTCTCACTCTAAAAAGGAACAGAGCGGTGGAATGATGCGAGGTGAGGTGAACTGACGGATACGTTGGATGCGAAATAAGAGGACAAGTGTAAGAGGAGGAAAAGAAATGGAAGTTTGCGTGTCCCGGGAGTTTTCCGGCTTCGGCATCGCCGGCAGGAGCCTTATCGAATTTATTCCGAGTCACGTGCAACAACGAAAGCGAACCGCGAAGGGGAGGAGAGACGTTCTCTCGAGAGGATCCTTCTTTCTTACGTTTCTGCACTTTTTACCTCGATCCTTCTTTGCCTCATTTTTTCCCCCTTTTTTTCGTTATCCGGTGCCTCACAAAAGCGTGTCGTCCATCCTTTTGCTCGTTTCGCCGACCGGCAAGATTTTCCAGCAATGCCGACCGCGAGACGATACGAGCCGGGAGGAGCGGAGAATAGACGGATTTAATAATCCGAGAACGGAAAAGGAAAAGGAGCCCTCGCAGGATTTCGGAGCGCCGGCGGCGACCACCAATTTATCCATTTAAATATGCATCGAACGTTTTTTGAATGGGAAATATCGAGGCACCGCCGACGAGACCGGCTCGGCTCCAGAGGAAACTTCGTTCTGAGTGGGGAAAAAAATAAATTAAAAAAAAAAACTTTTTTTTGCGATTTTTTTTTTTTTTTTTTTGGGGTTCCAAAAAATGGAAGAGTATGTGCGTTATTGTGTACGAGTATATTAATTGCGAGGGAAGAGGAGAGCCCTCGAAAGGGTGATATAAATTGATCGAGTGGAAATCCGAGCGAGGCCAGAGAGAACCGCTGCCAATTAGTCGGTGAAATTGCTGGCAGTTCGTTAAGAGACTGCTGGGAGAACGTGAAAAGAGTCGAACGGACGGAAATAAATTTGAGAAAAAAAAAAGGCAATGGACGACACCCTTCGCGAGGTAAATCTAACTGATAATTTTACTTCACTGTACCGAGGGTGTTGAATATTATAGTTATTATTATAATTACCTCTTGTTCAAAATAAGAATTCGTAATGAGAGAATAAAAATTGTTTCATTATCAGTTATCATGGAAGCTTAATATTTTTTTCGAGCATCCACACTAAAATTATATGCGAAAAATATTAGATAGACAGTCGGAGTAATAAATTTGAAAAAAAAAATTGTTAAGTAGAATTGAAATAATAATTTTATTTTCTCTGGCAGCCCACAAGCAAATTTTACTTGAGTCGATATTGCGGAATTTCATTTACAAAAATATTATGAATGCAGAGGAAATAGTAATGTATGGAATGCTTTAGAGTCTAGACTGAATTTTAATGAGGATCGCCATCAACCCTGCAAGATTCGCACCTCAGGGTACGAAGATGTGTGAAAAATTATTCGAGTAATGAGCGCACGAGAAATACTCCGAACTTATTCAATTGATGACATATCGAATAAAATAAAAAGAAAAATAAAGAAACAACCAAAACATACTTTTTTTCACGGAAGAAAATTTTGTCTTAATGCGCGTGTGTTCGACTCAACGATAAATGTCCATTGTCAATAACCATGGCCGAAGACATCTCCTCGTCTCTGTCAATGTATCTCGCGTAGACGGCGCTATAAACGCGTCCGCGGATTCTTCGAAACGCGAAGCACCGATCGCTCGTTCGTCTCGCCCACGTTCATATATTTTTGGTTTGCCTTTGAAGTATCGTGTTTTCGCAAGATGCTAACTTCGTCATCGGCGTCGCATCGTCAACGTCACTTTTGGCCTCTTTAAACTACAACACTCACCTAATGATATGCCGGTTCGTGGACTGTAGAAGTATCGTTGTGTATTTCGTGATCAACATCTTGAAACCGGTAACTTTTTTCACTCCTCCGCACCCTCAGCTTACAAGTTCTCGTCAGCTCGTTACCACTTCGACGCTCCACGTTCCCGAGCATCGAAGTCTGATCGCCTCGGAATATTTCCACTGGGCCTCAGCGTCGAATCGCCCAATGCCCGTCTCTATTTCACTGCTTTAGGGAGGACGCTATTTTTTTTTTCTCCTCAGACTTCGAGACAAGTTTTTTTCCAAAGAATTGCGACGAATGCTCGAAACCGAAGAGAAATTTTTTCGGACATAACCGTCGTCTAAATTTGATTTTTCTTTTCTATTTTTATGTAAAATTTTTAAAAAGTATATTTTTCAATGAAAATGTTTTTCCGAGAGATTTTTTTTCGGAGTGAGCTTCGGCAATTTCTTTGAAGGGTTTGAAGGGTTTGAAGGGTTGATTTGAGAAAATCAAGTTTTCCATCAGCATCGACCGTGTGAGTTTAGCTTCTCTACCGATGAAATGGCCACGAACGCGCGCCGGTTTGTCTGTCGCGGTCGGTTATCATTCGAACGAGAATATCGCGTGCGAGAGCCGGTATTTTGCGCAAGTGTCTGAAAACCGTTTCTCGCTCTCTTCGGCGTTGGAGTTCTCGAAGTAATTGAAACGATTGAATTCGCATGCACGATACGTTCCTTTTCCACTTTATCCACCGTCGGTCCGTTCACCACCTTGCTATCACTCCGTCGAATTCATCAACCGGTGAAGTTTTCAATAAATCAATTTTTTTTATCCGTCGAATTTTTAATAAATCAATTTTAGTTTATACGTCAAATTTTTTAGAAGTCGATTCTCAGCCCTCGAGAATTATTTTTTCAATGTAACGTCCGATCACTTTCACTGTACAACGTCGTTGGATAAAATTTCCCCGACCACTTGCTGATCGGCTTGATTCACATTCAATAAAATCAACAAAAATAAACCGTAAAAAATGAACACGAGACGAGCTACTCGTTTCGTCGTCTCCCTCGCTTAGGTGCGTCTCGGAGCGACCAAGTCCGTTCAGCGCGGGACGCTACCACTTGGCGAACTGACGGTCGGGCTTGTCGGCCCTGCTGTCCTTGCGGCTCTCGCACACGGCGTTACGAATAAATATCGTTGCATCCGCGAAAATTGAGGCTCGAAATGGAAATAGCGTTGGGAAGAGCGTCGAGTCCGTCGAGACGATTTCGTCGAGGCGCAAGAAGCACCAACGACCGCCCGAACATGCCGGGAAAATTCTCGCTATATTTAGATCTCATATTTCGTTGTGAAGACTCGTGGAGAGAAGGAGACAAGCGAGGGGAAGCCGATACGCTTGCACACCGGGCACGGCGTACGCGCTGGCTTCTCCGTTCCTCCCGGTTCGTGCTTCACCGCTTTTCACACGGGACGGACGTAGACACTGGCACGGTATTAACGGCGGATCATCGGCTGTTAGGCGCCGTCACTCAACGCAATGAATGATTAATCAAGCCCGTTCCACCCGAGGGAGAAACTACTTCGTTATGGATCCCAGACGTGTCTGTCGTTGCCATCGGCTCTATCGGCGAGTCGATTTTTACGAAGCAAAATATTGCCGTCGAACCGACTTACCAACAATCAACTTAAAAAAAAAAAAAAAAAAAATAAAAAAAAATTAAGTCTCAAATTAAATCTCTATTTCGCGGAGAAATTGCAAGTTGTTCGTGCACAGTTGTCCGATAGTTTCCGTCAACGAGTCGCGAATTATTTTTTGACCAACGATTTATAATCCGTTCCAAGCTGCAATTTCTCTGCGCAAAAATACGAATTGAATTTTCCAAGTTGAATTTTTTTTTTTTTTTTTTTCGTTTGAAGGTAAATCTTGTTTCTCACTGGTCGCACAGTGTTGACTGCGCATTATTTTTATCGTCCCGAGTCGCTTCAGCGAATTACCCGAAACGATTCTCGAGTTCTCTTCCGTGAGATTTTTTTTTTTTTTTTTTTTTTTTCACTTCCCGCACAGAGTCTACGAGAATAGTAAATATGTTCGTAAGGACGGACACGGTAAAAGTTGAAGCGATCGGACACCACGCGTCGGATGCCGCACAGTCGAGCCGAGTTGCTTCAAGGTGAAAGGGAGCTGGTATATTATCCTCGCTGCAGGCGCGATCGAGTCCAGACTCGGGAGAAGCTCATCGTCGAGCAGCAGCCCCGGAGTGGTCGGGACATTGCAGGAGGTGAAAGGGATTCATCGTTGGGCGACTACGACGACGACCGCCACGAGGGAGCCGTAGGATGAGCGGCGACCTTGACTGTTTTTAAGCCATGCACACAACGCGGAACGAGTTATCCTTGTGCATGTGTGTCCACGTTTTTTCCCCCTTTTTTTTTTTTTCGTTACTTCACGGCGAGTGGAGGCGCGCGTGCGAAGCGAACAGTCAAGCTCGAGGGAGTCGCGAGGAATCGCGCTCGAAGCCAAACCGCCGCTCCTTAGAGTAATTATAGCGCCACGACCGGCTTTCGCCGAAATCCGAAACAATCCGAATTCTGAAGAATTATTATTTAACAAATTTTTTTTTTTTTTTACATTCCCTTTATCTTCCGAACTCCGGATAAAAACGGACCAACTTCCGTTTCTTCTTTGGAATCCAAGGAATTATCGAATAACTCGATAGATTTTTTTTCTTTATTTTATTTTTTATTTTTTTTTTTTTCAGGCACAATTGCGAACCACTGGTTGATCCCTCGACCGTTCTTTCCTCCACGTGTTCTTCCCGCACAGTCGACGAACGGCCGAGTCCTGGCGCGCCTCACCGTGCCGTCATCGCAACAGCGCCCGGCTCGCTTCTGTCTTTCGCTGCGAACCGTTCGCGTTTCTCAAAAAAAAAAAAAAAAAAAAAAAAATTCCTATATATACGATATCCAACTCGTGGACAAAGGGATGGAGGAGGGGAGGAAGACCGGAGCGCTCAAACGTGCCTCTTCCGGCGGATGCGCCGGTCGAGAAACGGCCTGCCGGTTACTCTCGCAACCGTCACGGACAATTTATGGGAAGAATTCCGGACGCACTGGACAAAGTTCGACGTTACATCGAAAACCGATTCTGCATCTTGCACGAGAATTTCGGAGAGGCGTTGTACTTTTATTTTTTTTATTTTTTTTATATATTTTTTTTAATGGCACAGAGCCGCGAATTCAGCGACTGTTGACGATTCTCGACCGAACGTTCGGACTCGCGTCGACGTTAGATCGTCACGCGCGAACGCGCAGCGCTCGTTCGAGACAAAGAAGTATATTCGAGTGTGTCTTGCCCGGCTGGCGGTCGCGAATCAACTGTGTGCGCCTCGGGTTTGCCTTCTTAAAGGCGCACTGCAGCTCGCCAGAGAACCTCTGCCGTATACCGAGACCGACTCGCCGTTCCGAGTCTCTCGATTCTCTCTCGGAAAGCACTTCGCCTCGTATACACACCGGTACGTGTGTGTTGTGTGTACGTAAAACGCCGTGTTGCGTGTGTACGACGTGCACTCGGATCGCACAGTCGTATCGAGGATCGCGACGGCCACGGACAGAGAGAGAGGGGAAAAAAATAAAATAAAGGAAGATAAGAAAAAAAAAAAAAAAAAAAAAAAAAATATTGAGAGGGAGAGACGCTTCGAGACGTCACGGCGAAGAAGCGAGGAACGCGTCCTGTTGCGGTTGGCTGTGCGTGCACGGACTCCTGCACTTGCGGGGCGGATAATAACAATGTTGAGAATCTGAATTTCACTACGGCGCTTTCGTTAAAGTTCACAATTGGAATTTTCATGTGGCTTTTTTTTTTGAAATTGTGAATAGTCCAAAGTCTACAGTTTACGATGAATAAAGTCGAGACCAACGTCGATTAGAACACATAACCTTCGTTGAGTCTACACAGGCTCAAGTAGCTTGTTGAGATTTTTGAGTTCTGATGGAATAAATAAATACTTTATTAATTAATTAAAAAGACATTTTTTACGGACGTGATACGAAAATAAATTTGACGCTTTAACGAAAACCCAACGAGTCGATGAACAAATTAACGTACGAGTGTTCAGAGAAACGAGTGTGCAATATTTATTCTCAATTTTTGAGACACTCATACCGGTCCATATCGCATGAACTATTTTTTTACTATTATCCTCATAATACAGGTAAACCATCGGTAAATTCACTTTTCGGATGGGTCGGAAGATCTTGTTGAATTTTCTACACGGAATTGTACGTCAAGAGTACACATTTATTCTTTTGAAGAACGCTCGCTCCGTGCATTATTATTGTATTATCGTCCTTTATACGCATTACGCATAACACACGTAATCCTGCGGTTGTACACGAGCGCTTCAATGCTACTGGTATTCTATTCACGTGGCCTCGGGCATAAATACCCGGAGAGCAAAATTCCTCCGGCCGTACAATATATTTTGTAGGAACGTCCATTATTATGCGGCAAAGTGGATGCGCAAGAATAAATTAGTGACCGTTTTCCTGATTCCGTTTTGTCGCTGACGTTCGTGTCGCGGAAAATGCAGATTCGGGCAATTCTCTGTTAAGTTTGACCCTCGCCAAACCACTCGGACAGGAGAATCATCGACGCACGGTTGTTTTAAGCTCGACGAGCTGCGGAGAAATACCGCGCTGCGCACACCGATCATCGACACAATCGTCATTAACGTTAAGCATTTGGAGAACCCAGGCCAATTTCCAGCTCGATTGCGAGGGGTCGACGTTAACGGAACGATTAACGTGCGCTCGCACGTTCGACCATTAAAACCAGAGGGTATTTAGCCGGGGTGGAACACATCGTGTCATTACAATCGCATTGAGCGGACAGATGCATATGTGTGTGTGCGTGTTCGATTGGTTAAATCGGCGTACCGCGAAAGCCACTGAATTTGTGAATTGCCCAAACGCCTATCGTAATCCAGTGTCGACTACATGCTCGTCGGAATAATCCTATAAATCGAATTGCCTATAATTAAGGGGGGGGGGGGGGGGTTTGAAAAAAAATTCACTGATTTTTCGCCGGTACGAAAGAAGCCTTGTCTATGATGGAGATCCATTTTGGAACACTCTCAACGAGAATTATTTTTAGCGACGAGTGACTCGGTCCAAAGTATTTTAGACGGTAGAAATATTTCTTTGCGGACTTGATGGTATATTTAAAAAAAAAAAAAGATGATATATTTTTTCAACAAGGAGCTCTCCAGCATTTTTTTTTTTTTTTTTTTTTTTTTTTTTTTTCAAATGTTTGCTCGGATATATCTCCTTCAAGCTTCAGGTAATATTGCACGTTTTAATTAACGGGTTCACAATGTGCATGTTAATGTATAATTTTTCGTGAAAAATTAATAGGAAAAATAAACGAAAAATAAATTAAATATATTACTTTGAACGTTCAAATGTCGTTGTATCAATGGGATTTGTTTCACGGGTGTGGAAAAGGGCAATGCGCAGTGCAAATCGAAATGACTCAATAAAATATTTAGATCAGACCGCAGGCATCTCGCGCGTTGACTGTAACTCGTTCGAAACCTGTACATGGTTACAATCTCGTTCACCTCGGAAGCCCCGAGACAACACCTCTCGGACACCACCGATTTGTCGTTTTCTCACGGGCAGGCGTATTAGATAGAGTGGCTCAGGAGGAACCGCAAAATGCGACCGCGGTAGCACGCGCGTTTGTTATTACATCGGCGGCTGCGCAGAAAATCTCTGCGGTCTTTCAGCGATATCACGAGCGACCGCACACTCTGGCATCGAGCTATCACGAGAACGGCGCGGACAGAACTCGCGACTACTCGAGCATTGGTCGTGGCTATCGATCAAATGATTAAAGATTTTTTTTTTTTTTTTTTTTTTTTAATCGAGTGTGAAATTGGTTGGGAAGCGGCAAGCTGAACGCGCAGGTGAGGGAACGCTGCGATTGGTGTAATCTTTTTTTCGAATTCCATTAAATAAATTCCGTCGAATAAAGGGGTAAAATAAAGTGCGCAAACTTTAATCGCAATGCCATTTAAAAGATGCATTTCTCAACCTGTTTCAAGACTATTTTAAATACTGCGATATTAACATTCTGGATTTTTTTTTTTTTTTTTTTTTTTTAACTAAACCAGAGTTCTCTTCGTGAGAAAGCCGGAACCGATTTAAGGAAAGTTATTTGAAAAGCGCCCACGCTAATTCGTTCGAATGTGAGTCGAGCGGCTGTCAAAAGAATTAAAGGCATAAGTTCTCCGTACGATATTGACAGCTCCACCTTTTATTTCACCATCGCCGTTTGAAACTGCTATAAGAACCAGCTTTGCCGACTCGGATCGATGAGTCTACGGCACTCGAGGTTGGACGGCACGACGGCCAAGTGTCCTGCTGTTCGGTCTTAAGGCGCTGACATACCGCGGTTTCATATTAAAAACTGGAATTAATTATTTTTCTACTGTGGCGTCGACCATTTTTTTTTAATTCAATCATCTGCGGTAAAGAAGCTGAATAAAATTAATCACAGTTTCTTGTACCGTGTGAGCAGGTTGGAAGTTTTCATAAACACGAAACCCCATCGTTTTCAATATGCCAGTTACACAATATCCTTAACATACGACCCAACGAAAATTTATATACCACATATACGTAAAACTTCATGTACATTTTATGAATCTTCAGAAATTTTTGTCAGTGTGACTCACGTTTTATTAACGAAAAAAAAAAAAAAAAAAAAATCCACATCTTTCCATTCTAGTTCACACTTTTTAACAAGCACAAGTTGTCTCAAATATCATTGCAACTGGTCGATAATAAAGTAGCAACATTCGCCGTCGAAGACTTGTATAAATTCGCTGTACAGTTCGGATTAACCGGGATTTTTCGGTCCCAACACTTTCCATTAATCGGGGTTCTACTGTAGTTCTTTTTATTCTTAAAAGCGATAAAATAGGTTCTACAGTAGATTTTTTTTTTTTTTTTTTTAGCAACGAGTCTATTCGTGGATTCTCAAAACCGATGAAATAATTGCTCGGGTGGATCGGAGAGTCAGTGCGGTGCATCGACAGGATCGGCTGTTCGGAAGTCACCCAGAAGCATAACAAGTGCCCCTTATTATCGAAACGTGCCGAGCACGCCTCGGGTGTGTCGGTCTGTACGGAATAAAAAAAAGAATATGCTATACAATTACAAACACGGCGAGAGAGAGAAGCCGTAGAGGCGAGAGGCGCAGCGAGCGTTCCTGCGAATCGAAGTGCGTAGCTTATGGCACGCGTGTCACGTGGAGAACCCGAGCGTAGGATGAATTAATGGTCCGAAGCGCACATATTCGTGCGACTGTGCGACCAGCTGGGGCTTTGGAGCCAGTTACGAGGCCTTGCCTAATAAGTCCACTAACAGGAGTAACGAGTCGAAAGCGACTAAATCGCACGTAAAAAAAAAAAAAATTTAATTAAAAGGAAAGCACAAGTGAGAATAACTCAATAAACGAATACGTAACATCCCGATACAGGAGAAATATCCGGGGAACAAAAAAAAAAAAATGATAAAAGAGTCGATGATTAATATTCTTGGATAGTGTTTTTTTTTTATCGCGGTTTCGCCGCGAGGCGTTTGATGAATTTTTGCCGCGAGGGTGGGATCGAAGCTACGTGCCTCGACAAAATTGAATCCGGAGAGCGCCGCGGCGAAGTTCGATGGATCGGAGTCGCTTCGAGTGAACGGCACGGATTCCCGAAGACGGTTACATAACACGTGCTACCGGGTGCACGCGGATCGCGTTCGCAGATATATCTCAACAAGTCGGCGGGGTGGCGTTTGAAATTCCGGCTGAGGCTTCGTGTTTCCCTCGCGCTCCTTCGGTATAAAAATTGATGTTAATAGGATCAAGGGGAATTTTTTTTTTTTTTTTTTTTTTTTTTTTTTTTTCAAATGCATTTCCGTAGATGCTGCTGCACATTAAGGGCGCTGTAACGATCCGACGGTTTTGGACAAAAAAATAATGTGTTTTTTTTTTAATCGGCGAGCATTTTTGCCGGAAAGTCAAACACGGCGTTGACGTTGAAAAGAAGCTGACGTTTTTTTGGACGCTTGTCGACAAAAGCTGAAGATCGTAATTTTCCTGAGACTTTCGCATAAAATTTGAAAATTATAATTTTTTCTAAAAGCTTCTAACAATGTCCCTTAATTCACGGAGCTTTCGCTGCCACGCAGTCAAAGATATGGCGAATGCTTTCTCACAGAAGAAGCTTCGTGTGAACGAACATTGCGAGAAAGCATCGTAAAAATTCCAAATCTCAACTTTCAACTTTGATGAGGAAGCTTCGTTGGAAATTTAATTTTTTGTTTTGTTTCTTCTCAATGATAAAATTCAGTGCGCGACCAGGTGAAACTGGACGTTGCATCGACGAACGGACGTAATGAAATATCGGTAAGATTTCCGGAATGAGTTTCGTCTGCCGTTACAAAATACCGTAAGTCGCGCCACTACGTCAAGGGGGATAAAAGCTTCCCTCGCCTCGCGTCCCGTGGGAAACACACAGTTGTTTCTGAGTTGCCGGCTCGTTGTTGGGTGCTTTCGGAGATGGGTTGGGAGCTCGGGGCTCGAAACAAATGGATTAAGCCGGCGTCTTAAGACGTGATATACCAAGGGCTGTAAATCCCGTTGTCTCGACATTCGCGAATCCCTTTATTTCATACCGCGTACAAAACTCCACCACTGTACGAAGGGAAGCAGCCGCGACCCCTACCTAGGTGTGCAGACACGATAAATATTGCAATTTTTCCGTCCCGATGATTTTCTTACAAGCCGCGCATTTGCGAACCGCCCAATGGTAATTCGTTCGATGTAACGCAACAGTGAGAAGAACAAGAGGCATAAACTCATCTGAATAATATTGGCAATTTTTATTACCACCCTTTATTCGACCATCGCAATTTGAAATTGCTGCGAGAACCAGCTCCACCGACTAATCGACAGGACCAAGGGCTGTCAATCGCATTGCATCGATATTGGGGAATTCCGTTATTCAATAATTTGTACTCAACTATCTGGGATAAGACAAAAGGGCAATTTCCAAATAACTTCTGTATGCGATGCTGGTAAGTAGGGAAAAAATTCGAACGTCATCGTGAGGTTGAGTTTCGATCTCGCTGTCTCGGTTTGTCCATGCAATGTAATTTTTTTTTTTTCTTTTAAGTCATCCCCGCCAACGATTTTCTTATAAGCCGCCAGGATACTTTGTGCTTTTTATTTCCTTGATTTTTTCATCCTCGGACACTTCTTCCCTTCGTGTCCAGGACAATAGCGAATGAGTGGGGTAGGTCCGAGTTACGAGGACGAAGAAAAAAAGGTCTCGGTAAGAATTTCCTCGCTCTTTCTAACTTCGCGTTTCCCGAGGTGAAAGAAGCCCTGGCAGGAGCTTCGGCTCACCCTTAAAAAGAGGAATCTCGTCACGAATCGCCTCCTCCAGCTGTGCATGAAACATCTCCGCGGTAGAGTCGAAGGGCGTCAACGGGCGTCGCGAAAATCGCTATCTTTCATTTTTCACCTCATAACGCGTCGACAATGACGCCCCCTCGCGCGGAACGGAGGGTTGCGAAGAAACGCCGAGACCGAGGAAGATATAACTGTGATGGCGTGCCGGTTGATTCTATGGTGAACCATATATATATATAGGGTGTACCTTCGCCTTCGAGCGGGTCGTCCATTGTCGTCGGAATTCTCCACCCCTTCGTCGGCCGAAGACAAGCGTTATCCAGCATCCCTTCGAATCCTCGCGGTCTCTCGGGCCACCGGCGACGCGTCGGCAAAACGTTTCTTCCTGGCAGAGTCGATGCCCTTTTTTTTTCTCCCTCGTCGAAGCCAGAAATAATCACGGCGATGCGGCGTTTCGGGATTCACCGGAAGCAGGTAACCGGTGACTCGAGGCGCGGGTGTTGCAATATCCGTGAGCGCATTGTGGAGGAGCAAAACGGGGACGCGAGCTTCGAAAAGATGACAATAAAAGGGAGAAAGTCTCCCCCGGCGTTAAACTCCGAGCGGGGGGATGAGAAATGTGCTCGCGCCAGCGAAACGGGAGACGAGAGAGCCGCGAATGGTGGAAGGTGTAAATAGAATGTCGCGGAGGACTCCGAAGGGGATGAGGAGGAGGAAAACGCTGGCAACCCTTCCGAGCGCCTCGGATTCTCCGGGACACCCTTCGCTTCTCCGGCGACTCTGTCGCTGTACAGTGGAACCTCGATCGAGGCGAAGGCCCGGATTCGTGACACTCCCACGCGGCTCCCTAACTTTCGTACCGGAGAATCGTGGGGATGAAGAAGGAGGAAGAAGAGTCGCAGTTTGCGAAGCTGTGAATTACGAGCCGTGCTGGAGGTAAACGTGATCCGATGAGAACGTTGCATTGGCGCGGGACAATCTGAGAAAACGAGAATTTCGCGCGGCAGATCGGTTGGTAGAAACAAAGTTCGGACGATAGTCGAATAATCGAGGTTCCACTGTAGAGCCTGGGAGAGAAAAAAAAATCGATTCCATACCAGCATTGAGGCAACGCAGTCTCGACCTCTTTCGGTTGTCCCGCGATGGTCTCAAATTGCTTCCGATAATTCTTCGCTCCACTGTTTCTCTGTTTATTCATTCTTTTATTTTCAAATTTTTTTTTTGTTTTTTTTCCTCGATGCACTTTGTCCGAACGAGAAAGTTTCTCGTCAATTCAGCGAAGCGTGGATAATAATAATCCTCGTTCTCCGCTCTCGTGTGCCAGTGAAAAAAAAAAAAAAAAAAAAAAAAAAAAAAAAAAAAAAAAAAATCATATCGCAGATTGCGCCTCGGAAAACGGTACTCGGGGTCTCACGCCGGGGATCCCGTGTGTTTTATCGCGAAAATTAACCGCCGCGAATAAATGACACCGGAACGCAATTAGCGACACCGATCATAACTGCGTTTATCACCCGGGCGATTATTAATATTTCTCTCCTCTCTTGGAACTCTCTTCTTAATGACGATAACGCACGGCGTTAGTCGGGATTCTCGACCAATTATCGCAGTCGGGACGAGAGTACCGTATACCGTTAATCTCCGAGAGAGTCGCAGAGGGGGAGAGAGAGGAAAAATGGGACAGTGGGGCAAAACGGTTCACCGAGACGAAACGTATTTTTCCAACAAAATGTGGCAAAAAAAATAATCGAAAACCCGAATCTATACACAAATAATTGGTTAAACGAGTTTTGCAACCATCGTCTTACTCGCTGTCCTATTTCTCGCCCAATGTCTTATTTTGTCCCACTGTCCCATTTTGCCCCCAGCTATCCTCCGTTTTGTACCTGCGAGATTTTGGTTCCACCAGGCGAACTGCGACGTCCCAGAAGATCAGCATCGCCCTCCGAACTTCCGTGCGATTTTTTTTTTTAAATCCTCACCGAATCGAACGCGACGTCTCGACGCGAGAAATAATTAATCGGGAGAACGTTTTTAACCGTCGGCGTTTTGCGGGCTGGGCTCCGCGGACTCTCGCGGTATCCGCTTCGGCCACGAGTGGATTTTCACCGCGCCGGCTCAAACGCGACACGAAGGATCTAACATTAGACAAACGCAGAAATAGATTATAATTTGCGAATCGGTGAAGTCCGTGAGGGAGAAAGGGTGGGGTTTAGGGCGGAGTGGAAAAGGAAGCGGAGGCGCGAAAACGAGCGCGGCAGCGAGGAGAGAACGAGCGCGAAACAGCGACGGACTTTGGAAAAGCCGAGTGAGATTCGCACATGAGAAAAACGGGTAAAAAAACAAAATTAAAGGGGGAACGAGCCGGTGGAACGTTGGTTCGAGTCTCGGGTTTACGAAGACGAGAATACGACGGGGAAAGGGGAGAAAGTCGGGCAGAGAGGAGGAAAGATAAGGAGACGAAACGACGGTGAATCATTTGGCTGAGAGCCAGGACGAGGCGAGATGCATGAGAGAAATTCCGTCTCGCGTGACACGCCCCCGTCAGACAGTCTATCGTCCACCTAATAGCGAGCTCCTACGCTCGTCTTCCCCGCGGAGACTCGAAAACCTTTTTTTTCCTTTATCCATCCAGGTGAGATAGATACGTGTAGTGCATTTAAATTATTAAATTATTCGCTGTAAAAAATTGTTTCAAACTTCGCGTACCGAGCTCGAAGTTGTAATGAGGAAATTGTTACGTCAAAATTAATGCACAATTGTGATGAAAATTTGGTATATTTTTTCATTGAAATTAGCGTAAGTTAGAAAGAGGTTTTTTAGGCTTGATTCTTTTCCGAAAAGATTTTTTTTTTGAATTATTAAATTTATTAAATCATTAATTTATTAAATTATTAAATTGTTAAATTATTATATTATTAAATTCTTAAATTCTCGAATTATTATTCTTACTCGTCGTAAACGTAGTAGTTCATTTAATCGTAGAAGAAGATATTCAGCACTTTCGACTTATATGTCGCACAGAGTGGAAAACAGTGTCGAGACTTTGTGAAACATCGTGGAGAAAGCCCTGCTGTAAGTGTATTCCTTTCGGTTTGAATGAGTCTAAGCCTCGGGCGAGCCAACCCTGTGGAAATTCGTGTGTCGGGTCTTCGCTTCTCTACTATCGCTCACATCCACCCTCGCGCGTTTCTCGCACCGCAGCACTCTCGAGTGAGAGCTCATCCGTTCGCACCGATGATTCCTCGGGCGTTTAACTCGATATTCCGTTTTGATTTACAGCCGGAAATTCTTATCGGACGTTTTTAATCGTCGCGAGGGGGCTCGGTGATGAGAAAAGAAATACGAGGCGTGGCAAAGTACACGAAGAGTAATCAGCAAAATCATTTAAAAAAAAAAAAAAAATGGGTACAATGCTTCCGTTCAAAGTGGAATTTCAATGCGAAACTGCATTGCCTTTTCTTCCTAATTTTATATAAAAATGAATCGAGCAATGTCTTCAGTAAGAACGTCCCGTCTACTAAATCAACAATTTTTTTTTTAACAGCCCAATTAATATTCTAGTGTCAAAAGCATTTACGCATGAACCATCATATTAATTTTGATATACAAATCTTGTGTAAAATTAATTTACAGTAAATTAAAAAAAAATTCTGTTCTCAATAAAAATTCTTCAATACCCAAACTATTTAACAATTACAATAAAAATATTATAATCCAACATAAGAATTTCAAACTAAATTACATAAACCGTTTACGCATAAAGTCTTCCGGTTACGCATAAACACACCTGTGATTGCAACATTTTTTTGATACATAGTCACCAACGGAAAGAGCAACGAAAAATCTAAAATTACAGTAACGCGCGCGGAGAGGAAACGCGGCTGAAGAAAAAAAATAAAAGGATTAAAAAAAAATGGGAGTGCAAGAGACAGAGGGAGCGAACGAATTAGCATTCATTCGCGTCCACGCGCCCAGCGCCAGCAAAGAGAACGGTCGAAGGTATTAACGGGGAACACGAGCCGCATAGTTCCACGTGTATTTACACCGCGTGCGTCCCAGCGACGGTGACAGCAGTGTTATATCCGAGGACCAGCAGCGTGTAATGGCACAGACTGACAATAGTGTTCAACGACCAACGGGAGAGCCACTTCTCGTTGTTGCAAATACGACAGACGGACACGCGTCACGCACTCGCGTGCCAATTTGCGATAGAGGGAAGCCTCGAACGGTCCGGAGCGGAGACAAAACAGAAGAGCGCCAACGATTCTCCACCGTTCGCTCTTCGGTTTTTTCGCCGCGCCCCATCTTCGTTGGGAAAACTCGCGCCACACTTTGTATCGATTTGTTTTCACGGAGATGCAGTTCGGATGCCTTTTTACATTTTTTACCAACTCAGCGCGCCGTTCTCCGGCTCGAGAATCGAAGACGGAATTTTTTTTTTTTTTTCCTCGAGCGAGTTTCACCCTTAATTCGGCAATTCCGAGGCTGCAAATCGTTTCGAGCCCCGTCGAGCCGGGCGCACCTGATGCTTCGGAAGACCCATTTCGCGTGCCTTTTCGTGGACGTTGAGTGCAAAAAAAAAAATCTCTCGAAAAACTCCCGGTGAAAACGAATCTGGTGAATTTGTCGAGAGTGGTTTTTTTTTTTTTTTTTTTTTTTTAATTCTTCAAAGGAAAAACTTGGGAGATACAACGGAGCATCATCGTTGGATGGGACGGTATCAACGTGATTTTTTGGTTCGTTAGACCCTTTGGTGGAGCGCAGCCGCGACTAAACTCAATTTATATTCGGTGAATTCGATTTATTCGTGTGGTCTGGCGAGGACGCGGGCGAGGTTTGTGGCAAAAGGGCCGATGTTTGCCCCTCAGCCGGTCGGTGCAACTCGACCTCGCGATTCACCCCTTGTCGTCGACGAGTCCCTCCCCTTTTAATAAATAGCCCGACCATCCATCGAAACATGTATTAGTTATATCCAGCTTTCTCCCCGGCTCGCGATTAATCACATTAAGCAGGTACAAATTACCGGACATTACTCTTCTATTCCGTGCGCGGAGCTCTAATGAGAAATATCTTGGTTGCTTGCGAGGCGCCTTGCACCGCGCAAAGTTCAAACTTGGCCGTTGCAAAAATCCTACCGAGGAATAAAAATAGTCAGAAACGATCGTAATATCGTTCGAGCGTAGGTCGAAAAAAAAAAAAAATACAAGAGCGCTAGGTCGTTACTTCCATGACCCAACTTTCGGAGGTGTTATTTGAGGTGAAGTCGAACACTCTCAACCATTAACGAGACGGTTTACCAGGTGAGAGCGTACTGATTAACGCTACCTATCCACATTAAAAGTGGCGAACACGAACTGATCCATGAATCATTGATTCACGTGCTAATCGGACTGGTCCATATTCCCCTACGTCCCTACTTTCAATGCGCGAACAAACCAACTCTTACTCGTGAAACGAACTACCTGTAATTCGTCTTACATCGTGAGATTCCTTTCGTTTGAACGAACTCACAGTTCACCCACAACCGAACTAGCCTCGACGCATCACCGGCTCAATTTTCGCCAGAAAATCATCGAACGTGGAAAACCCTCGCTCCCATACGTCGTCTCGAGCCTCGCCGCAGGAGCTTCGCCGAGCTTCGTCGAGGCATTTTCACGGGAATATTCAATCCCTTCCGCTTTCCTATCTCCCTCCTCGGGAAACAAGTTCGGAGCTCTCGGCTCTCTCGACGTCTCGAACGTTGTGTCGCTCCACCTCGCCTCGCACTTCCTACGACACGCGCCTCTGTAAATTTTCCATCTCGTCTCAGAAATTTGCCCCAACGCGCGCGCCTCGCACGATGATTTTCGGGGATCAAAAGCAGCCTCGGGTAACCGCGCGGCGTTCGGTACACATCTTCGGCGCGAGTTTGGAGAGTCGGCAAGCTGTCGCGACTTTGAGATTCGCGAACGGCACAAAGCGTCGCGATACCCCGGAACGATTGTGCCGAACGTATTTGACGTTCTCGTACGTGAAACTCGCGTCTCGCCGAGTCGACTCGGGCTCTCTGTCAGTCGCAGCAACAACGGCAACGACGGCAGCCGTTAACCTGTTGCCAATTGGAAGGGGAAGAAAGATGGAATAAGGGAACCGGAGAACCCCCGCGGTACACTCGAGCGAACCGGGGAAACGTGACTCGGCGACTGGTTTCGACGTAACGCTCGGAAATTATCGTTCCGACATGCGTGCGAGACTCCGGGCTTCCCCGAGACCCATTCCATATCTCACAGCGCCGGCTCTCTTATCCAAACACCCCGTGCGAAACTAGAAATATCTGTTTTAATCGATGCTAAATCTAACGCGGAAGTGTTACGAGAACGTCGCTACGGACCGGGGAGGGAGAAATATGTATCTAGTATTTTCTTATCGGCAATCTATAGCACATTCGATTAGAGACGGGATATCGCGTATTTGCATATAGCGTACCAATTGGCTCATTATTCACGGCTCCGAAACCGCCTACTTCTGGATTTTGCTTTTTTTTTTTACGTGGCTAAGAGAAAACTCATTTTGCTGAGTCGAGAAACTGCGTTGGGTGCTTTTTGGATTTTACGTGGCTAAGAGAAAACTCATTTTGCTGAGTCGAGAAACTCCGTTGGGTGGTTTTTGGATCGGTGAAAGATTTTAGGGTCTGTTTCAGAGGTGGGTTCTGAAGGGTTCACAGTTGGACTTTGAACTCTACTAGATTTCTTTTTCCTTTTTTTATTTTGGAAAAAAACACCTGTTTATTTCACTCGTGATTGCAAATGGGTTTTACGCGTAGTCTCCGTTGGACGAACACTACGAATATAATTCACAGTCGTACTCCGAACCCAATTTCAAAAGTTCCCCTTTTTTATGTTAATAAGAGAAAACTGATTTTACCGACTCCAAAAACACCTTTGCGTATTTTTCTCTCAGTGGAAGATCGAAGGGTCTGTTTCAGCCGTGACTCCAAAAGGGATTTATCCAACGTGTTCATCAGGCGATCGCTACACAGTGACACGTGTTTTTTCTTTTCATACATATATATGAGAGAGAAAAAAAAATCGCAGACTCGAGAAACCGCGTTGCGTGTCTTTTCCGCGGTGAAAGATTCACCGGTCCGATTCACTCCTGACTCCAAAAGGGTTTCATCCGTTTTCCGTCAGGCGAACACTACGGCAAGCGGTCAAGTGTTTCCCGCTCGGATCTCTACGTAGTTCACAGTTGGGTTGGCCCCGAGCTGTCGTTTCGAGTTCTCTCGGATCGTGTCTCGAACGACTCTTGAGAGTCATCCCTTATCGATTGCGTTTCCTACACGGACAGGCGAGCTTCGGCCGGCGAGCGGGACCGTTCTGTACCAATTTGGAGCATCGCGGTCCGTCGTCCGCGAGAGAAGAAAAGTGATAAAAATCGGAACGGGGCAAACTCTCGTGCATTCGCTCCGGAGCGTCAATTATTCATAACACGAGACCGTCAGCCGAGAGTTCTTCCGGTGGTTGGAGATATAAATTTAGTAAATTTATCGCGAGACGGACGGACACGCAGGTATCATCGGAAACGGATGGAAACGGCAGGATGGAAGCGGCCGACATGTAAAAGTTTTAGGATCGAAGAGGATTCATGAGAATCGCTGCTGAAGGACCGTCGGTCGATTCGGTCGGTGAGTTAAAATTGTAACAATCGTAACGTCACTGCTTTTCGTCGGAGAGGCAGAAACTTAGAATTAGACGGAGTACTTCTAAGTTATTGCTTCTTTTTTTTTTTTAAATATATTTATGTAAGAACAAACTGATTTTTCCGACTCAAGAAACTCGAGAAACCGTTGCGTGTTTTTCCCTCTTTGATAGATTCAAGGGTTCGTTCCAACCGTGATTCCAAAAGTGGATTTATCTGCCGGTAGACGCCAAACCGGCCCACTTCAAGGTGTTTTATTTTTTTTTATATACATAAGAGAAAATTGATTTTGAATTTTCCCCGTTAAAAAATTCACCGGTTCATTGACCTTATTTAACCATCGACAAATACAAACGTACATGCCGAAATTTTTCTGGATCGTTGTTGGCAATATTCTATCTCGGAAGTTGAAGTCGATGACGTTGCTCGTCTCAGATCCGACGCATCCGATCGTGTGCAACGTTGCACCCTCGCTTATTAAGACCAACCCATGTTGCATTTGACCCCGGTCGCCTGAATCTTCACCACTGAAGATTACACGTGGATGGAAGAAGCTTATCGGCAGTGATTCGCGGAGAAAAAAAAAGAACATTAGCTCACGAACAGGCGCGCCAGCGCAGGAACATAATCGTTCGGTGAACAAGAACGCGACCGCGATTACGCTACACCATGAATTTATGGCTGGTCGCGTCAGATGGTCGCGACATAGTCGCCAACTCACACAACCGGGCTAACGGAGGGACGAGAGTGTATAACGGTCAGATAACTCATCTCGATACGCTTGTGCTTTCTCCGCAATCGCGATTCCCTTCCGCGCCGTCGAAGCGAGGAAAATTCTCCGGCACTCTATGTTCATCATCGCTCTGTGTGTGCGTGTGTGCGCGAACGCTATTAAAACGACCGTCCACCGTCTGCGAATAGAGTTCTCCTATAATTTCAAATTTCAACCACCACCCTTGCAACAGCTCAATCGATTCAGCGCACTCTCGATAATTACACATTTTTCTAGTTAAATCAATAAATCAATAAATCAATAGATTGATAGGTTAATAAATTAATAAATTAATAAATTAATAAATTAATAAATTAATAAATTAATAAATTAATAAATTGATAAATTGATAAATTGATAAATTGATAAATTGATAAATTGATAAATTGATAAATTGATAAATTAATAAATTAATAAATTAATAAATTAATAAATTAATAAATTAATAAATTAATAAATTAATAAATTAATAAATTAATAAATTAATAAATTAATAAATTAATAAATTAATAAATTAATAAATTAATAAATTAATAAATTAATAAATTAATAAATTAATAAATTAATAAATTAATAAATTAATAAATTAATAAATTAATAAATTAATAAATTAATAAATTAATAAATTAATAAATTAATAAATTTCGAGGGAAGATGTGAATGAAACCTGAAAAACCTTGCCCTTTACCACGAAAAGGGAGCACGATTCGAAATCTATTATTGGCAGGATTAGTCAGTGCGCGGTTTCGGCATCAGAAAAGAGATATTCACCGAATCACGATGAGAGATCGGTTCCTCGTCTACGGTTAACGATACAGGGCTTACGAATGAGGAGGAGACAAACCGAGTGAAATACGGAACGGAGATAAAAACCGAGAGAACGATGGATAAAGCGAGAGGAGAATCTCGCGGATGGAGAGTTCGGAGAGTCGGGGGGATGATGGTGTATCACGGCTCTCTCCCCCTCGGCAAACATCGGACTCGCGCCGGTCCCTCCGCCGACGCAGACGCCGCTATCATTGCTCGAGCCCGTTGGGCCTCCCCATGGACGAGGAGTGCGTGTCGAGGGATATCCGGAGGTAGCCGGAGAAACCCAGCCTCGATCTCGTCCCTTCAGCCCTCCCGACTCACCGATATCGAGTTTCCGGATAATTCGATCGTCGGAGCAGCCCAGCGGCGTTTCCCGTTGGTCATCCGGCCGCCTCGTCACTCAAACGGACGATCCGTCGAGAAATCTCAATTCTTTTTTTTTTTTTTTTTTTTTTGGGCAGTGATAGGAGAAATTATAAACATATTTGGCCGATGTCGGGAGGGCTTGTTGATTGGTAAACGATTACCATTAGACCTTCGTCAGAGTTATCGATTGATCGTTAGATTCGCGTTAAGCATTCGACGGTCGGAGTTGTACGAGTTACTTCGGCCGGTGGGATAAATTTCTATACAATGAGACGAAGGCTGTTTATTGCCTGAATTCGGAGTCTGCGATGTTATTTCTCTAGCGGAAATGGCCAGTCGTTGGATGGATGCGCTAGGATGGAGAAAAAACGAGCGAAGGGATGGTTTATTGCTTGCGCTGTGGAAAACTGCTTCAAAGGCAGCCGAACTCAAACTCCGAACCAAACTCAAACTTATAAGGGGAATGAAGAGACTAGGCGTGGTAAGGAAAATAATGAGTAAGAGAAATTGGACAGAAAATTCTGTGGAAAATATCCGAATAAAAATTCATATAACGTGTATGAAGTTTTATTGACACGGGTGTTGGAATTTTATTCTACCGGTGTATTAAAAACAATATTAAAAAGTGATGTGAAAAGGGTTCGAGTCGTGAATATTAAATCGAAAAAAACATTATTCGACTAATAATCGTAATAATAATATATTTTTCTAAGGTTGTTTCAATCTTCAGTGCATCATCCATAATCGATATCAATAAATATAAATTCAAATTTCACATGAATTTGTATATCAAACGTGTTGTAAATTTTGTAAGATTTTTGGCAGTGAATACGGCAAGAAAAATGAACATTCACCCTCAAAACACTTACAGGATAAAAAGAAATAAGCAAAAAATTCAGCGACCCTTCGCGAGATCGCGCTTTTCTCCGGTGTCTTCTTCCGGGGATATTTTCTCGAGCTTTTTCATTTCCAGCTGGCCTAAGTGCTTCCTATAGTTCTCTTCCAATATCTCGTCTCCTCTGCACCGGAATATAATGAAACGACTCGCCACTTTTCGATATAAAAGAAACACTTTTAAAAAAATGACGGTTCCTCGTGCCTCGCGGATTCTTGAGAAAATAATCCATTTCTATTCCCGTGCATTAATGCGAATCTGGAAAGCGCACTTGTCTCTCGGTGTAAAAAAAAAAATAATAATAACAATAAAACGTCGCGGAGAGGCTTGCGAAACCTCCGAAGCTTTCATTCTCCCTGCCATTTCGTAGCGAGTGTAATGCAATATTACAGTGTGTCGCATTGTGAAAGCTCCGCGACACACAACAGGAGGGCTTGAACGATCGCGAGGGTACGCGAGAGAGCGCTAATGCACGGCATTCACTCTGCCGAACTGCCGGCAGAAAATCGCGAGAAACTTTTGAATGAGAAAAATCTCCGGTAGCGATAATAATTCAACGACGAATGTGGAAGGGCAAAAGGCATTTCATTTCAATTCCAGGCTTTCTGGGAGGAGCCCTTTCGCTGTGCGACGATGTGCTGGAGGCAGCAGCCAGTCACTGGTATTAGGGGTTGTAAGTGACAGTGGCGCGGGACTCGGGAAAATCGTTTCAACCAACTTTTTCTTATTCATTTTTTTTTATCTCACACCCACTCTCGGTCGAGTTCGGCGAGGGAGAAGACCCAAGTGCAGCAACTGCGAAGCACTTTCATTTTTTCAAAATCTTCATCGACGGCAGTGACAAAAATATTAAACACGGGTCAATATTTCAACTGGTGCATTGAGTGGAACGTTCGGATTCGAGAATGCACCGCGATATTTGCATTAAAATCCGGCTAAAGAAATATTGTAAAGCGGACAGAGAAAAAAATGAAAATCACTAAAAAAAAATGGTATATGTTTCTTGACACGAATGAGCACGATATGAGGATAATTCATTTTCAAAAAGAGTGTCGGTGCATCATCGATTTTGAGCTACTGCATAAACTACTTGAGACATCAAAAATAATAATAACGAAGGAAATTTTATCGCATAACTTAACAATGACACCGGGTAAATATATTTTTTTTATTGCTCTATTTATTGCTCTATTTATTAAATACAACAGCCAATGAAAAAAGGATATATTTTCTCTCATTGGCTGATCGATGAGACACCGTGAAATTTCCCTTCGTTCGGAGCGACTCGTAGGCCGATATTTAACAATTCGTTCGCGAATCGAGGGCGAAGAGAGTGGGTCGGAAGGGGAAGGCAGACGAAAGCGGAAATCGGGCTTCCAGACGCGATGTAGGCTTGTCTGCAGAGCACTCTTTGTCGGGCAACTACGATATTTCTGTCTGGAAAATTTGCCGCCAGAACGAGCGTCGAACTCTCGGGGACAATGGAATGCGGCCTTTTATCGTGTCTTTTTTGTCTCACCAGGTGCGGACAATTAAGTTGCCTGAAGCAAGTGCATCGTTGGATCCTCTCCAGACAATTTATTTTCTCGAGAGAACTGATCGATGTTTCCAACATTTGGACCAAAAAATTAATCGAGTACCAACATATTTGTTGTTAAAAAAAAATTACTCCTATTCATGAGCAAATCGTCGTTCAGAACAATTTGCCGACAACCGTAATTTTGTGGGCCAACACGAATTGATCTGGCGACTGAGAGCGTGAATTCGTTGAGCGACCAGCTATTTTTTTAGCCCAACAAATAACCATGTTGAGTCTGCCTGTTGACTCGACGACCAAGCAATTTATCGACGGAAACAATTCGACGAAAATTAAATAAAATCGCCTCTAACGTATTTAACTGCACCGTCGATCGAAGCAATTTTTTTTTCCTCCGTGCCGGAAAAAGCCAGACGGAAAAGAAGTTCCACGCTTGCGCCGTACGAAAAAAAGCTCGTGGAAAGCTTCCATCACAGTGGATCATCGGAGATGCACCCTGTTAAACGAGAGTGGAGAAAAGCCTAAAGTGGTTTTTCCCTCAGCGCCCTCGGAGATAATCGCTTCACGTTCACTTTACCCAATGAGACGTTGTTGCCAGCAGCGAACCCGAGATTGCCCAAGACGCTGACGATTATCGCGAGGATAATAACGGGCGTAGGGAAGAAACTCGCCTCGAAACAACAAAATACCCTCCGAATTAGTATTCCCATGTACAGCGAATGACCCAATTTACGGCATGTGGCGCTGTTATTAGCTTCGCGTCGTGATTACGCATAATCGTTCGTCGCTCGCAATTCGCAGCTGCCGACCATTCGGAGCTTCTCCCGCGCTCCTCTCGTAACGATGCGTCTCGAATTTGAACTCTCGACGTGCGATACATCAGCATAACCCAGAGTCGTTAACCTACAACCAAGAATTTCTACAGCAAGCCTCGAAAAAACGTATTGGAGTAAATAAAAAAAGCTCACCAAACCAATCGTCTTAGTGTTGTCGGGTTTGAGTCGGTTTTTTGGAGTTGGTTGTTGAGGTATTCGTTGGACCAAGAAATTAATTGAATTTCCTGTGCAACCAATAAACAGACTACCCAACCAAGCATTTTTTACCCGAAGTATCAGCCAAAGCAGACGCACACAGGAGACTTTACTGACTTGGAGCAATATTGCTCCAAGACCGAATAATTGTTTTCTTTTTTTTTCTTTTTTTTTTTTGGAGTGAAATAAAAAATAAATGGGTAGCTCTTGAACGCGCTCGAGAGTCTCTCGAGGTTGTCAGTAGCAGCGGAGAAAAATACAACGAGAGAGAGAGCTGGAGTGTATGGCTGAGGAGCTGGAGAAGATTTCTGCGGGTCTAAGCTATTCCCGATTTACTATTGAAATTCTCAGCCACGGTCCTTTCAGGAAGACGTCGTCCATCTTAGCGGAGAATCGTTGAATAGACCCCCGGTTACCCCGGACCCCACCGACCCGACTTACAACGTTAAATCATATCCGTTAACCCTGCCTGCTTCACAGACGAATATACATATTTATGTGTTGTAGGCCATGGACTATTTGCGGAAGAAACTTTACAGCGGATATTGTGTGTGTAACAAGGACGAACTGCTTGAGCAGAGGTGAAATAGCTGTTGCTAGGAATTTTTCCGGTCAATCGTTTCGGACACGGAGAGACGGATTGTGAAATTAATTTGGTGATGTAAATATAACGAATATCAACCGGTTCACCACTTTTATTCCCATTAATGAAACGACTTTATATCTCCCATGAAAATTAAGTAGCAACTATATAGGAAGATATATATTTTATATATGTTATATATATATATTTTATATATACATATTCCTATATATTTATTATGTTTACTTCTATATATTATTTATATATTTTTTGTATAGGGTAAATATGTTGAAATATATTGATGCATATAATTTGTTTCCATGGGACCGGTAATAGTAATATTAAAATTGATATTAATTTTGAGCTATAATGGACTGTTGTATAATAATAATATACCGATAAATATGCTGGTGATGATTGTAGTTAAATTTGAGAAATCGAGAGTCCCACCCGTTATAGAAATTTCTCGTGTAACCAGAGCGGATATTGTGCAGGAACGGAGAGCCGTCATAGATCACAGGGGTGGAGAGATGGTTGAAAGGCGAGAGGGAGAGAGAAAGAGCGAGGGTGGCCTTACGATATGTAAATTATTCCGTGTGTTATAACGTCCTCTCCCGGGTCGCTTCTCCGACGGGGAGTAGCGAAGATTTCGACCATAAATTGTCCCCCCGAATAAACGCTCTATAGTCTTGCTAAAAAAAAAAAAAAAAAAAAAACCATCTCTTCTCTTCCACGTTATTGTCACAGGCGTGGAGGGTGATTGAAAAAAATCGGGAAAATTGGATTCGAGCGCTAATTCATTGGAGAAAGTGAATTGGTTAGACGGGGGCAAAATATTGGTAAATGCATTTTTTTTTTTTTTTTTTTTTCAAGCGCTGGAAAAAATTTGTTCAAATATTATTTTATCCCATCGAATAGGTGAGACCGGGACAATATGAAACGGTCGTGAAAAACGGTTTTGAAAATCCGGATACGACGAAGGGACAAAATTCAGCTTCCCAAAATAAGTAGAGAAATTATTACGTCACCACTATCCCATTGTACCCCGCTCTTCCTAGTTCTCATGGATAAAGTCTGTGTAGATACTTTCTAAGAGTATATATTGAGGTGAATCAACTATAATTATAGTTGCAATCACAATTGCTCAACGATTTCTTCTCACTGTGCTAACTATAAAACGTAGAAAATTCTCCTCGAAACTACGTAAACATTTTAAAAAATCAGTATACCTATTTTCACAATTAAATTTTTCTCTCGGTACAAGAATGTGGACTCACCGGTCTTGGAAGGGATCCGGGGTCGTGCAGAGTTCGCTCAGCATACAGTCCAGGTCGGTAGCCAGAGAATTCAGTAGCTGAAATTTGAGAAGAAAAAAAAAATGAAATGGAACGATCGTACGGTATTATCAAAGAGATTTGCCGACCACCCTAAGCTCGTCGCGGGTGCTCCTCCCGTTATTTGTATTGCGTTATACACGAGTCCCGGAGTCTGTGAAATTAGAAGGCTCTCTCGAGCCCCTGGGCGCGTTTCCAGAGTCAATATTGAACATTCCCGACAAAGATATTTCGCGATAAAGTTTCGGGAACGGAGCGCGTGTGCCTGCGAAAATCCCCAACCGGCGAACATGCGCGTGCGAGCGTTACGCGCAGTGTGCGCACCTCCGGAACTTTGGATTTCCGTGCTGCGAGTGGAAACCGATTCCGCACTCACGGCTTGCGCAATGTAATCTCATTATCAATATCATAGCTGCGGTATCGGCGGAGATCGAACCGCAGCCAGTCTCGGAGAGGGACACGAACACGATCGAGAAAATTTCATTTCGCGCTCTGTCGACTGCAAGCTATCGTCGGTAAACAACGAATTTAATTTCGTGCTCGAGCGAACTGTGCAATAACGCGATTTACCGTATGTATCGTACAACCGCCCCGATATCTCGATAAACTTATTTTTCACGATTTTTTTTTTACACGTTAATGAACGCCGTTTATGCTTTTGAGTCGCTCATCCGGAGGGGGCATTTTTGTAATTCAGACTCAGGTGGAACAATCGCGCTGAGCGGAAAGACGGATCAAGTAAAAATTGGCACGGTCTCCGAGAAAAATTACCGCGAGCAGTTTTACCTGTGTGGCTTGAATACGCTTGAGGCAATTTATTTTTATTGTGCCGGCAAATCTCTCGGTTGCTGAACAATTAATTTATCGACTCAAAAAATTCATTGTGATAAAGACATGCAATATTTGCCCACCTATCCGGTCGTTTCAGTCTAGACTATCAATCGAAAACCCGCTACGAACTTTAGCCCGAAGAAACGAATTCTAAATGAGTAATCTTTACGGATTTCTCAAAAAAATATCTTCGCTATTTTATATCCAAAATGAAGATTCCAATTTGAATGAGAATATTCTAATCTTGCATAGAAAATAATGGACATGTAATATAAATTATCAAAAACTCCTCTTATAAGAATATAATGTATAATAAAATCATATCCAATTTAGTAGCAAATATAAGAATTTTTCTCATACGAGAATTGTAATTCTAGGTCGTTCTTCACGTGTGATCACGAACATTTCTGTGTTCCACGAAGAGACCACTCGACGAGAGACTGTGTAAAACAACAGCGACGACGCTGTCCGAAGACACGAGCAGAGGATGCTGGAATTAAAATGGTCCAGCGAAACTCATTCACCGAATTAAACGGATCAGATCCAATCAGCGGCACTCGGGTTCGTTCATGCACTCAGCAGCTTTGCTCCTCCTCTCGTCTCGTGACTGTGTGACTGGCGATCTCGAGTGCTCTCGAGAGAACCGGGCAAGGCAAACACTCCGTGTGCCGAAGAGTGTGCGAGCCTCTTGTTAATTTGTTGCAGTATCGTCGCGATCGAGGCGCAGCGATTTCTCGCTTCAACGAATTTAATAATCGAACTTCCCGTCCTAATTAATGCGAGCCGAAGAGCCTCGGGTTTCGTCGAGGCGGGGATGCGAGCAATTCCTCAACGGTGAGGAAGATAAAGACGAAGCGCCTGTGAACTTTCCACTCGTGGAGTCTCCGTCTCATCGGCGCAGGAGGGAAAGACCTTTTCCTGAGAGTGGAGTACAAGGGCTCTCAAAGGGCCAGAAGCGAACGAGCGAGTCGGTTCCACCAAAGTTTTGCAATATTGTGAAGGACGCTGGAGTCTCGAGGGGGCGACGGCGCATCTTGTAGAATGTTAACGAAGCCGGCCGTTTGTTTCCGTCTCTTGTACCGCGCCGAGGGATCCGTTAATTCACATTCGAGTAGATGACAATAGATCCTGAAGAATTAAGAAAAGAAATAGAAATTATTCACTGCTCCATGTCCACATTTAAATCTCGTTACAACTTTACCGTATCAGACCCGTATCAAAATCTCTGCCAGAAATTTTAATAATCGGACTTGAAATCAAACTCTACCGAAATTTAAATAAAATTCTATCGAAACAGACATAAAACTCTACCGGAAAACTCTACTCTACAATACAACTCTACGGGAAAACGAGGAAACTATTTTGCTAAAATTTTTTTTCAATTTCTGGTAGAATTTTAATACAGTAGAGTAATAATGTGGTAGAAATATTTTCTGGTAGAGTTGTGAGTGGTGAAGATGTAAGCAGCAGCTATTGAACCGAAAAAAATAATTGACTGTCTCAACTAACTTCTTACAGTAACAACAGCAAGACGACAAATAGCTTGCGTCATCACATTAACTATCAAAAAAAGGTCAAACTCCACATTGGAATGACAGAAATTTCAGAGCGTTGCATCTGACCCCGATCTAACGTTCTAAAATTTTTACTAGACGAAAATAAATACACAGACATATGCATGTAGTACATGATACGTTTTTATGATTGATCTTGGTGTCAAATAGCCATCAAAACTGTCAATGAATTTTTCGTCGAGTATTTTGTATTTCGACACGAGGATAAAACTGGCCGGTGTCAGAAAACTGTAGTTGTTACAGTAGAAGCCGCAGTAATTCGAACAGACGGTTAAGTCCGACAGCTGCTGTTCGCTCACGGTCAGTTGACCGCTCCAACGTATTATAGTAATTTCGAACCCCCACCAACTCGGTCTTCAAATGAACCCAGCAGCGAACATTCCGTTTGTTGAAATGTTGGCTTAAAAAAAAAATCCAAACCCCACCTGCGAATTTCGTCCACAAATTTGCCAAGTCAAAATCATCGGCGATGAACTTGTGCGTGACTATTATTCACGGTTGAAATAACTACTTTTTCCCAATGTTCGCGTAATGAGGATATCACGAAAGAGACAAAAATACCGGTAATTCCTGTACGTGTGTGGAAAACGAGCGAGTATACGATTTCCGGTTTCCGGCTTGTTTCGCGGTACCGACGCTAAAAACCTCGAGCGACGACTCTCGATCCGGACACGCATTTGCCTCGTGGGCCGAAACGTCGTCGTTCAATCCGTCTCGAATCTCCTTCGGATCATCCAAACTCTTCGAGCCTCTTTACCTTCTAAAATAATTATAATTATTGCCAACGAGAAAATGTTCTCGATCAAAATTTTTCAAACTCTTCAAATAACAAAAAAATCCTTACTCTCAAAATATCTTCACCGTTGAAAAATTTCACTCTCGACAAATCTTCCTTTTATCGTTATGTACACGTGAATAAAAAAAAAAGTCTCAGGTCGAAAGATTGTTCGAAAAATGTTCACCACCGTGCATCGCTTCTCGTTCAGTTTTCAAAATTTCGTCAATTTTTTACTCTCTCATTAAAATATGAAGATTCTTTAAAAAAATTGTAGTTTCACCGACGTGACGAAGCACTCTGGGCACGGAACGATTAAGCCTCGCGAATAAAAATTCTTCTCGATCTCTCATTCGATCATTTTATCGGAATTTTCTTCTGGAAAGTCGAGAGAGGGATTTACTCTTAACGGAACGGGGTTAAGTCGCCTCCCTCCGATGTATCAACTCGCAAGCCACCGTACGGTCTATAGGACTGAATAATTTTCAGCACGATGCCTCCGGGGTTAGCCACCTCTCTCGCCTCGGTTCTCGTTCACAATCGATATTGAACCTCCTCCTCCTCGAGCAGCCGGAGAGCGACCTAACAGTCCCACTTCGTGAATCTCTATAGCAACTCGGGATCAAAACACACCGTGTTATTGTTTACCCTGTTAGCGCTTGGAAACTTTATTTTTAATGCCGTTGTGCGAATGCATGAAAGTTCGAATACCAGCCTTATGACCGAAACTACCGAGGCAGAAAAATATCGAAGCTTATTTATGCCGGTGAGTAGAGAATCGCGTGATCTTGTAATACCTCGGATGCAGATATGCCTTTCTACGATGTTCCCGTTACCAGGCAATTCGAATTCTCGACGGCAGGCACGCGTATATTTTCATCATTCCATCGGGCAAAACGCAACGTGAATGAGAATCGTGTACTTGTCTGTTTCTTGACAAATTAACGTGTCTTGAATGTGGGTAAAATAGATGTTTTGAATTTTATCTGTCGTCTGCTGTATCGTTAATATGTTTAATAAAATTTCAATTTTATCTGCTGAGACGTTCCACGCGATTTTTAATAACAACGGAGATTAAAATCATATATTTTGTTTGAGGAAAATAAAAAATTCTCCAAACGATGAAGTTCTTAGTGTAAAATTATTTAGTCTAGAATTGATTGAGTTTACAGTCGTTCGGTGCACAGTTTTGTAAAGCCATTTCTTCGAGTGTAGTTTACCTGCGTACGATTTTCACTGCAGAATTTTTTGGTTTACAACTAATAATAATAATCACACATTAAATTTTTTTAAACTTTTAATCCACAAAATATGTGGTTTTGGGATCAGTCATTGTCGAAAATCGTGCACAGCCAACGTGAACTTTTTTGTTCATCAAAAATGCTGTGGACACTCTCTTGTGTGCACTCGACAGGTGAACAGTTGGTCTCTACCCGAGGAAAAAATGGAAAACATATGCAAATATCTCGGTTCGTGACGACACCCCACAGTCGACACGAATCGAAACTGAAAAGCCCTACAGCACATCGTGCTCCACTCTCGTCTGAGCGCAAAAAGTTATTTTCGATACATCGATCGCAACGTGCAGGGCTGTTGGAAAAGGGTCTTTCTTTGACACGGTCGACGGTAAAGTAGGTGCGAGGCAGAACTCGCCGAGGCGAGAGAATATCGAGGGGACACGTATACAAGGCGATCGAATAGCCGAGCTATAAATACGGGAGAAGGTTGAAGACAAAGAATCCGGAAAGATGCACTTCCGTTCGTGAGCCGACGGTGTCGCTGTCGACGAAGACAGCGGTATGTGGTGAGTTGCAACGAGCAATCGACCTCGGACTCGCGGTCGTGTACACGGGAAAGTATCATCATCCGCGAAGCATCGTTGATAATCATTATCAGTCGGATATATCTGTAACCGTTAGAAATCCTCACCTTTTTCCGTGATCTGTTGTACGTGGAAAGTGTTTTTTTTTTTTTTTTAGAAAGTTATTTAATTATGATTCTCAATCGGTGGATCATTGATAATGTGAAACTCGAGGATTCATTGAAAAAAAAAAAATACAAGATCCACGTTTCACTTGATGCACATTTTTCTTACAAGCAATGAATTGATTCGAAGTGCTTTAAAAAAGAACATTTTATATGTGAAAGTCAGAACACGAGTTCCAATGCGATCGGAAGTTTGTGTTCGACAAGTGAATGAGTCTTCGGATGAGACAGACCTACAAACAGACGGAAAGTGGGAAAAATATTTTCATCGAATTCTGAGGAAATATATTTCTAGACCATAATCTCTAAGACGCAATTTTTGTAGGGACTGCAGTACTTTCTCTTGTGAGCTTCGTCCGGGTTAGGGAAGTAAAAATGGTGATACAGTTCCACCCAGAAAATGTATCGAACAGATCAAGCTTCGAGTCACCGAGAGCCGTTCTGCTGGTTAAGCGAGTTTCAGAGATGAGAGAAGTGCTGACCCGGAAGCTGAGAGGAAATAAACGCACGCACCCACATACATACATGTATAATCTGAATAAATTCTCGAGCGGGAACACCGATATCGTAGATTTTTCCCCTAGACCTTTTTAGCGCCCATGTCGTATACAAGAGCACGAGAAAAAAGGGAGCGAAGTAAGGATAGCGAAGCTCCTCGTGGGACCAACACGTGCCTTTAGCCAAATAATTTAGTATCGTTTTAGGCCGATTGGACGCTCGATTTATGTTTCTCTACTCTTACTACTCGGGCCTTCATGCCTCGACTTCTTGAGTAGAATTCTAAGCTTTTCAAAAGAGTCTACTTTGCAGTAGATTCTGCGGAGGCAAAAGATGGGCAAACTAATCCCGGGAGTCATTGAGGTTGAAATATTTTTACATTGAATGCATTCGCGTAAATTCAAAACAATTTGATAAAAAAAAAAAATTTCTCCTCCAGTGATAAATAACGTGATGCAAAAGGTCGAGCGGATAAGACGGTTGCTCTCTTGCGAGAGATTGTTTTCTCAACTAGTAATACGGGTCCGTTTTACCCTGTTCTCTCCCACCTTCCCCTAGCGATCTAACAATGGACATTGTTTTGTGCCTTCGGGAAGTATGCACTCTTTATTTGCATGGAGAATCGAGTTGCGAGACAAAGTGCTTCAAGCGCAATATGCAACTTAAAAACAAAGCTTCCTCTATGAGGAAGCAAGAGAAGAAAATCTTCCGGACAGTTTTCGAAACTCAATTTAAAAATTCCTTCCTAGCCATCCTTCCAGTCCTTCCGGCGATGCGTTCACTATTCCTTGAAGCGACAAATTTTTCTAAACTAGAGTAAACAGAATTACTTTCTTCGGCAGATCCAGCTCAGTGTATGTGCGGGTGGTTGCGGTATGATGCAAAGTTATGGAGATCCTGCGGTATGGCCGCCTGGATTGGAAGCGAACAAGGAACTCTAGAAACTTCCGATTCCGCTCACACCTCATCCTCTCACTGATGACGCAGTTCCGAGGGGTACTCGAAAGTTCGATGTTCTCCCAAAACTCGTACGTTTCACCGATCAAACTCTGCATCCAGCGCTGAGAAAGAGAACGACGTATCCCAGGCCATTCGACGAGTCAAACGATGTGATCTGCGCCCGTCTTTTTCGCAGCAGTCAATACAGTTGCCCAACAGACACGGCTATCGTCGAGGAAGGACAAGCAGCTGCCTCTCCTTCAGCCACTGCCAGTGTTCGATTATTCACTCCATAGACGCGACGACCAGAAAATAAAGGTTGAACCTATTCCAATTTTTTTACGGCACTTGACGAATATTTTATAACTGCCGGATCTCTCATAAGTTACGAACCTGCTACAAACGACCTCTCCTGACTTCCTTTTTTCCTTCCTACTATGTCGTCGGTTGAGCTAGCTCGACTAGTCACAAGACGGTTATAGGGATATCCAGATAGGGTCTGGTCTGGCAGATCTGGCAACCATTCCAGTACTAGCATAAGACGCACCAAGTCAGACTTACGATAACCGGATAGCTTCGATGAGAAAGTTATACGACTTCGGTGATCCATTCTGTAATTTACCCTTCATAAGTCACACCTTTATCCCCAATCGTGGGCTCCATAGTGGCAACGCGTGGCACTCCGCTCCCGACACGCTTTAGTGAGGTTTCGGGCCGGGTGACTTATGAAGGGTCTAGAGAGGTTCATAAGTTATGGAAGCATAAATCAACGCAGTTTCCACTGTACGTCAAAACCTTCGTACGCAAGAAGCATCGATACGTACGTTGACGAGGGCACTTCCTGCCCTCGCATGAGTCCCTCTTTGGGACGACTTTCCTTGTAGGTGGACATCGTCCCGTGTCTATTCAAGAACCTTCATCGAGTCTCCACTTCATAGCTGAGACAGTAAGGTTCTCTATTGGAAGCCAAATACTACCCAACATTGGGATTCATCGATTCCGATTCTCCACCGAAATGGTCGATTCAGCTTCGGTCCATCGATCACGACTCCGTGAATTTTTACACCCATTCTATCCAGAAGACCGATCGCTCTGATAATAAGCTTAGCAAGCATTTCGCCTTATACGGGTCTGAATGCAAATCCTGACATTGCGTTTGTGCACACATCGTTCAAGCGTCATCAGCTTTCTTGGTCAAATCTGCAGATTGTTCTCCATCGGTGCCGAAGTTAACGAATGCTCTGTACATGAAATCCTTCGTATCAACTCAAACACTTTCTCCTGTCGACATTACCTCGAGTAAAAGAATTCCCCAAAGATCCGTCTCTTGTCAATCATGACGCCTTCCCATCTCTCAAAGAATCTAGGGTCAAACTCACAGTTGAACTCAATCCTGGATGAATGTCTGCAACCGATCAACATACAAGCTCTAGGAAACACCATAAAGTGCGGATGAAAAATATCAATCGTAGATAGTTAATTCCAGCATTTGGCCACTCTCACCTGATTTTAGCGTTCATCGTTTGTGGGTCATCGCCATGGCGCCGTGCTTTCGCCGAATGAGGTGTTTTCGCCGAATGACGAGATGATCGAGTTAATCGAGTGCTCCCGATCGTTTACATACCTGCCTCTCCGAATCGCCGAGTAAAGTGAACGACTTTACTCTTCAGCGTCTATCTCCGGCTTGATCGAGCAACGGTATGCAAATGCTCGCGAGACTCGGGGTATCTCCCTCGTTTGCATTCCCTCTCGGGTTTCGTCCGGCTGCGGGAGGATATAATCCCAACGCCGAGGAGAAAGGAAGCTCTCGATAGACCGCGCCAGACGGAGATAGGCGAAATCGAGTGTCGATCGATCACCGGCACCGAGATAGCGGTTTGCCGCTGGTAGGACACGACGATTAATCGTGCACCACAGCGGCAACCTTCTCGTTTGAGCAGACGCGTCGCCTCAATGGATAAACCGCGAGATCCAATGATTATTTAATGATTCGAGAGTGCACGCGGAAGGCGTGACGAACCGCGATCCTCTCGTGATCGGAGTGTATAGAAGCGTTCGATAAATTGGATACGGATTGATTCTGTACACGCCAGGGGTGGTGGTTGATGCAGGGAAAAACAAGAGGGCTGATAGGCCGGATAGAGAATCGATGGCTAATTGAATGGATGTCGAGGAAGCGTCACGCAAATGAATCGGCACCTTTCGACCACCTCGCGTCTCAATCGCAACTCATTCTCGTTCGCATCATTAACGTTGTTGCTGCAAGTCGAAAAATAATTGTGGCAACCACGAGGTCAAAACGCCCCTGACTGTTTGCTTCCGGTCGGAAAATTAAGTTCCAAGACAGAAAATATTTATCCGTTGGCCCGAATTAATATTAGCGACTGTGAATTCAACCCGTTGTACTTATAAATTTACAAAATAATTTCCTGCGGCTCACTTCTTAATCGAAGAAATAAATTGCTTGGAGCGTATTTAACCGAGTAGTTAGTTGGAGCAATTGTTTTTATTGTCTGTGAGCATTGTTGTGTAATAATTTTGACTCCCATACTTTTTCTTACGGCAATAATTCGCTGCCCCATTAATGGGCAGTGGAAAATTTTTGCGAGAAAGCAGGGGAAAAGGGTTGCCGCACTCGACAATGAAACAATTTGAATTCCCATTTTTCTGCGAGCCCTCGGCAACCCAACCGCACGCTATGTGCGAATAAACAGCAGAATTCGTGCGTCACGACTTTCGTGAACCGTCCGACAGTACTAACAGCAGGAACCCCCGATTGTAGTACACGGAGAGTTGAACCGACCCCTCGGCTTACCACCCAAAAAACTCATAACGTCATAGGCCCCTCGAGAGATATTCGAAAAAAAAAAATAAAAAAAAATAAAATAAAACATAAAAGAGGAAACTGGAAAAGCGCTCGGAGGGACCGAGTGAGCTTGTAGAAAAAAAAAAGAAATAAGAAGCAAAGGTCTATGCTTTCCGTTGTGGAAAATACAGCGGGACGCGTCAACGATCAAAGTGTCGACGATAACGATAAAACTTTCGGAAAAGGCTTCCCCAGTTGTTTCACGCAGGGAGGAAGCGATTGCGAGTGACGTGTTCGCTACATATTATTCCGTACAAAGTACACAGCATCCGATCTCTTCCGCTGTGGACTCAACCGGACGAATTCCCAGCTCCTGGTACACGGCTCAGAAAAATGTTTCATCGCTTTTTCTTTTTTATTTTTAATTTTGTAAATTGCCTCATTCAAAAATATCATTCGAAATTCTGAAATTATTGGCAATAAAAAATAATTAATGTGTTCGCACATATTTTTTTTATCGTCGAAGAGACGAACCTTTCTTTGCTGTGTACGCTAGTCGTATAGAATAACGAAGGATTCGGTCACGTCGGTGTGTAAACACAGCTGGGACGCACGACCGAAAGTCACTCTCGCGACACGCGATCGTAACTACGCGAAGATTATAGACTCGCGTTTACTACGCGGAAGATAATGCCATTTTACCGCAGCGATGTGGTAACAGTATCAAACATGCGTTCCGTAATCACAGTGAATAATAAAAACCTGGTAACTTCAATGTGTCGACAGTCAAATAAATAATAGTTTTTCTCGTAGTCGTTGCGAGAAGCGAGGAATTATTATTTTTCTTCGTAATACTCACGATCAAGTAGCTGGAGGCGTTGCTTCCGGTCGACTCCCTTTTCCTCTGAGAGCCACCGTACTCCCTCTGGATCAGTGACGTCATCCTCTCATAATTGGCGACCAGAGATCGACGACCAGTGGCTGGAAGTTTCTATTGTCGTTGGATCAATCTGAAAGTATAAAAAAAAATAACTCTAAGACACATTTATTCATAATTTATGTCAGGATTAAAGATTTTTTTTTTATCGGCCTTAAATTTATTTTAATCATATGTTTTCTAGTATCGCTTAAGATGAAGTGTCGGCATTGATAAAAAAAAAAAAGTATTGTTCGGTAAGGATACAGTCAGCGAATTTTTTTCTGGGTTTTTATTGGTGAACGCTTTATCGCGTAATCGACCGGCTCCTCCGGTCGACCTACATAGCATATCGGCGACGAGGTCTGGGTGAGAGCAGGGGTGAGAGAGGACATCGTCGAGTATCCCAGCTCGACCTGGTAAAAGTCGCCAATGAGTCTGCGGCGAGACACGAAGAAACAACGAACGAGCTTATCGCGAAGTTGCGCTGCTCTGACAATCTACCAACGATACATAGTGTATACTCGGTAAACTCACGGATAATGATAATATCTCCACGGTGTATCTATTGTGCCTGTGCCACAAAGAAACGCGAGTCTCGAGAAAGAAAAAAATATATATATATTTCTCCATACTCTTATTTTCATTACGAAAATATTTCGCAAACTTTCTCACACTCGGGCGACTTTATTATCTCTTCGCTATTCTCTCGGTTTTCTGTTTCGTTGCGCTGACACCTCACTATTAAGATTAGAATCATACGCGAGCTCCAATGGCCATGGCTGATACGGGAATGCGGCTGGCTCTGTAGAATTCTCTCCGAGCACTTTGGAACGCCGAGTTTGCGGAACGTATAACGTTGATACAGAAGTGCGAGCGTCCGACGTTGACGTCGCCACTCGCCTCAATCGGTTCGCAGGATCGCCGCTGCCGCTGCGTTACGTCAGCGCCCGAGGAGCCTTCGAACGCGAGGTTTCGCAAGTCGTTTTCAATCGAGTCCAATGAACGAAATGGCTGCCACGCTTGACGCCGTGCTCGTCGCTTCGGTCGGGACACATCTCACGGAGAGTTATCGTCGCGAGGCGTCGCCACGAGAGTCACGAGACGACCCGATGCCGCTCGACTGTTTAATCGGAATATTTACATCGATACAAGCTAAACGTAGGGCCGAGCGGAACACGACTTGCCGCCGACCACTCTGTGCACTTGCCATTTACAGCCGTGTGTGCCGTGTCGAAAAAAAGAACGAAACATTTTCGATGCTGTTTGATTCTCGTAAAGGGTCCTGGCATAGAGGTTTAGCCGGCAGTGAGAGAAAAAAAGGTTTCACGCGAAGAAAGAAAAGAAGCATTCAGTGATTTTTCTAGGGAATTGGTCGACGCGAGATCTCATTATTTTCGTCCAATCTTTCAATTATTCTTCGGAAGCTTGAATAATAACGTCGATGCCGTGAGAATTATGAATACTCCTTACGAGCAAGTGAAATATCGCGGTTGGTAATAAAGAACCGTGGTGAACTTTTTTTCAAGGATGATAATTTTTTGTGGAAAAAGTATGATCGATCTACACACTACAATTTCTTATCTGACCAGAATAAATTCTTTCTTGAAAACAACTAGCTCTATTAAATAAAATTATTTTGAATCTCGCAGCTGTCTCTAGCACGCACAGCTGTTTCGCTCCCGCTTAAACGGAACGGTATATTGGACTGGAGAAAAAAAAAAACTTGCGCACTCTACTAAATTCATCGTTGCGATATCTTGAGATATCGTATTATATCTGTCGTATTCTTTTGTACCCAAGAAACGTATTGGTAGGGAAAAAAAACATACCGGTGATGGCGTGTTAGGAGGAGGGTTCGCCGATGGTTCTGTCGCCGCAAACGACACGGTAAGTCTCGTGCTAGGCGGAAGTAAGAACAAAAGACCTGCTGGCCGACTAGTCAAGCAGTTAAGTGTCATGACGCCGTACGTTTTCATTTCGCCTGGTGCCTAACGTTTTCGTAGCATGCACGTGGATTGGTGGCGGGAAAGAAAATACGATACGGAAAGCGAATTTTCCCGAGGCTATCGGCTGATACGACCCGAGCAGGCTTCTCAGCGTTGAACAAATGGACCCGGAGAAAATGCAAGCTCTCATTCTCTACCGCTTTCCTTCTTTCGTGCACTTTCTCTGTTAATCCGGCGTGAGCCGTCAGGAGAGTCGGGCGGATCATATCTGGGGTTATAATCGCGCTAGATATTTCTTTTTCTTTCTATATACTGTGAGAGGTGCGAAGAAAGCGACAGAGTAAAAAGGAGGTAAACTAGAATATTTCGGTCGGCAACATTTTTCGGCGAGATTATTTTTAAAAAAACACAATTTCGGGCAGGCTGACCGAATCATTAAATTTCTAGTTTTTGTATTTTTTTTTTGTATATAATTTATAATATCTATAATATTCTGGGCTGAGGGGCTAAAGAAGATTTTGAGTATTTGCGTTGAAGCGGATGAATCAGTTTCAAGTCGACCTCTTTTAGTTACGAAGGAAAAAAGAGGAAAAAGTCGCCTTCATGGAAAGAAAACTCTTGATATAGCAGCGATATTTTAATCCATGATAAAAACGTTTATAGATCTATTTTTTTTGTATACACATTGTATATAGGTTGCATATTTTTTACGGTCTATTGCGAAGCTTACGATTTCTCACGTTCGATTAAGATAGCGCAAGGTTAACTTTGTCTCCTCGCTGTGTCTCCTTGTCTTTTATTTTCCTCGCACGCCTTTCGTCATTAACCGCCCACGCCAGGCTTCACTCGAGCCTGGGCACGGAGCGTTGTGAATATTCGCGTTGCATTACCAATAAAAAATAATACATACAAAATAAAAAAGTTATGTCCGTGCTAAATATTAACCCATCCTCGGGCGATTCGTATTCGTACAACGCTGCGAGATTCTTCGGGCTGATCACGATCCCGAACCACCGGGTGGTAAACCAGTAATTCTTTCACGGTTCCAAGCAAAATCGTCGAGAAATTGTTTCCGTCGGGTACTCGCCAATGAGCTTTAACGTGGCTGACTCCCGAGGTCACTCGATTCTTGACCCACGGAGAATTCTCACAGGTCTCGCTCTGCACGCTTCTCAAAAGAGTTTCAGACTTTTCGCATGTTCCTTTCGCTACGCAAATCGCATCCCGTGCGTTAGTCCGGCGTTCTTCCCGTCGGACTTGTAAAGCGTCAACACCGTCATAACTAAATCGACACAATAACTTATCACGATACTAGTGCGAGCCGAAAGAGTTAAAAAAAAAATCATATCTCGCACGGGTCTCCAATTTTTATTTCAGAAGGTGACAAAAATGGAGGTTTTACGCACGCAAACCACTGACAAAACCGCCACTCTCGCACCGAGTAAAATAAAAATCTGCCTACCCTCGGAATCATTCAATGTAACACGTACAGAAAGCAAACTTAATGAAAGATTAAAAAAAAAAAAAATTAAAAATTTACCAGTATTTATTTCCGTGCAAATAAACCCTCTGACTGAAGTCACTGCGCCGAATAACGGGATGTCCATAGAACGCCGGCAATCTGACTCTGCGCACCTCAACCTCGAATTCGTCGAAGAGCTAACACAAAAAAAAAACGACCGGCGGGTTACACTGAACAACAAGCCATTCGTTGGTGAACTAGCGCTGCCAACGCTTCCAGGAAATCCCTCAACGTCGACGGCCACGCGAACGCCTCGCACCACCCGTGTAAGCCAGTGAGAAACAACACCATTGGACTAATCGAGCGAGAAAATTCTCCCACTGAGATTTCACTTCATAGACTATTATAACCCGAATTATATATTTGCAAATAAACCACCCTTATTAATTACTGTATTATTATTATTTATAAAGATAATTCAATTATTTATTTATTTATTTATATTGAGAAAAGAAAGTAATATTTTATTAGAACGAACGAGTGTTAAAGTAACGCGAAAAGGATTTGACTGGACGAGTGTCGAGAGTTAAAAGATGAAGAAGAAACGAGACTGCGAGAGCATCAGCGTTGCGACGAGTACCGAACTCCCTACTGGTGGCATCATCAGCCATAAACATCGTAGTCTCTCGTCGTCGCTGGATCTCTCGGACGGCTCGTTGCACCACCGAGCGCCGGAATCAACGACGGACCCGAGCGTAGTCGCCGAGGCTTCGTCATCGTCCGTGGATCAGCGATGAAACGCTTGTGTCCATTATATTTTCTTTCTATCCGTGTGTACTCGCGATGCATGCGTCGACGACCCAGAGAATCCGAAGGGCGTGACTCGCTCGCCGAGGCACGGGAGTTACGCCCTCTCGATTCTCAGTCGGCGTAGGAGAGATGGAGAAAAAGATTGCGCGCAGAGACGAGAGCGACGCAACGCGACGGCAGCGACGAGATATGGAAAGCTCGAACGTTGCCCCGTGTTACAAACTCGAATCGGAATCGCTCAGTGAAAATATACAAATGTTCTCTCGCTGCGCACCAACGCTGCACGTGGAGCTTTCCTCGACTCCTGTCGGATTTAATTTATTAATAGCGCGCGCACACGAAAACACACGAACAGCCAACGACCCAACGTTTTTACATCCATAATTTCGAGAAGGAATTTAATGTCGAATTATTTCGATGCGTATTAAATTTACATAAATGCGGGGCTCGAAGTCCCCAGAACGAATTAACTAATCCTCGGTAATTTATGGTGCGCGTGAAATGCAGAGATGGAGAAACAAAGGTCGCGGACGGAGAGAGCGAGGCAGCGAGAGCCCAGCTGGCCCACAGTTGAATCCCCCTCGCCCTCGATGCATAATTCCAATCGACGTACTCATAGAAATATATAAAGTTCGTTCGCCCTCCTCATTGAGATCGTTCCACGTCGCTCCTACCGCGCACACGACTACCAGTCAATTCTTTACTGGTATAGAGACCCGGTAGCTAATTCTCTGACCGACTCGAGTCGAGTTCCCGTCCTCGAGCTTTAATTGAATGCTAATTAGCATGACAAAGGGTTGAGAGAACTCGCTATGGGGGTCCGTACACGCCGATCGACTTCGATGCCTTAGGTAACTTTTACCAGCATCGATGCGCCTCCTCACCGTTCCGCACCGCCTGTTCCGTCGGTAAGCGAACTTCCGGCAGCGAATCACGGTTCGGGCTTCATCGAAGAAAACCACTGTTCATAATCGCACCCGATTCGAGACTCTAAAAGCCTTCTCACACGAAAAGATCCATCGAGACACGAGAGTTTTTTTATTTTGAGGCATTATTTCAGAGAGTAGGGAATTTCGTTGGTAACACGTTGAGTTAGATATTTGATTAAACAGAAAATTGTATTTTCTACCAAAGAAATGTGAAAGACTCAGCCATGTACAATCTTTGAGTCAGTGTACTTTTGTCTAGTGAATCAGCATTTTTCTATACAATTTTAATCTTCCGGAAGTCCTGTTATCAGTGAAAAACTTTCGTGACAGTTATTTTGACCGACCCAGTCGAAATTCGACAGGGCGAAAATAGTCTCGCATCGCCTTAATCGTCGTCGGGTGGGAAATAAAATTACGAGATCTCGAGGAGTGGAATGAAAATAAAAGACCGAATGGGATAGAGCGAGGGAGGAAGACTCGCAATTATCGGACGTCCCAGAAGCGCTCTTCCACTAATGGCCGAAACGCTGAGGGAGCTTGGAGATCTTCTGGACTGTCGAACTCGACGGTTGGGCGAGTTGCCGGCCTTTCGCGAATCCTCCAGATGTCGAGACGAGGATCGTGTCTCTCGTCGTGCTGTATCGTTTTCTCGCTCGATTTCTCTTTCGTTCGGTCATTGTTCCTAGGTGTACAAGAATTCGACATTAGCGAGTGGAATCGAGGGTCCTAGAGATCCCGAAAAGAGAAGCGGCAACCAGAATCGAAGAAGGAGCTTGTTGGCACCGGAAACAATGGGAAGCAGGAGCGCGCAAGAGCACTTTTACCGAGAGTCGTCTGGAGAAGATCAGATAAATCGCTTCGCTAATACTCTTCGGTGTTTTTTCGTCTCACGAAACGACTGGACTCTTAGTGTCGATTGTTTTTCACGCCGAAGGTCACAGGATCGAGTGCCTCGTCGTATGGAGGAGGTCGAAGTGGTCCGCACCGATGGAACGAGAGAGTTTAATGTTCCTAAGGGCAAAGATAAATAAACTCGGTAACGAAAATAGTAATCTATCGTTTTGTATCGACGGTGGGATTTTTCACAATGAAGCAAACTTGACCCGGATTTCTACGGTAATTTTGTAACTGGGAGGAATTTACATTCTTCAATAAAAAAAATGGCACCGGTGAAAAAAGTTCTTTTAAGAATTGCAGATATTTCTCTTCCACTCATACCCGATTCACTTCACATTGAGGCCAAGTAAAAGAGACTTTGTCGTTGAGGGAAAATGCGATTCATCTTATTTTTGCAGGGAGTCTGGATTTTTTTGCCTAAATGCAAATCCAAGCTATATCAAGAAAATCCGAAGCTCTTCTTTTTTTTGTCTAACCGCAGAGCATTTCACGCTTATGCAAAAAAAAAAAAATCGTCGCAAAAAAGAAGACACAAGGAGTCTCGAATTACGGTGCCAGCGTCTCGGCAGTTCCGGTAGGAGCGCTCATTGGGCTCTTACGCAAACTTCGACAAGAGTCAAGAATATTCCATCCGAGCGAAAATATCACAGAACAAAGAAATTAGCAAAATTGTCGAATGATGTTGCGAGATTTTGTACCACATCGTGGGTGCAATTATCTTTGTAACTTGTACCACTTTATAAGCTCCGACAACGGAGCATTCGCCGAGTGGACTTTCGTCGGTTCGGACGTTAGTGCCTCGTTACATTTTCGGAATAAATATTTTTTTTGTTTTTTTTTTTTATAAAAATAAAATCGAAAAAAAATTGTTCTGTTTTCGTTTTTATTATAATTAAAAAAAATGGTGCGCAGTTATTTCGTAACTGTCTCGTTGGGTCTCTGCGCGATATTGCTTCGCAACAGTTGCGTCGATGTGAGTATGACGCACCGTCTGGGGAAAGAAGTTATCGTATTAACGAACAAAGTGTTTCAGGCGACCACGCTTGCTGAGCTGAGGGAAACTGTGAAACCCCTTAGAGCCGGTTGCGCACGTCATATTGGCGGAGTCGACCAAGGTAACGATGAATGTGCGACAGACATATCGATCAAGATAGGTCAAGCACTGGATTGACTCAAAGATTTCACCTGAATTTTATATATGTTCCAACTAGAGCTACCTCAACTTCTGCACTAACTGTAGATGCAAGTGTGTGTATCGAGAATAAATTCTTTTCATACGCTCAATGTTTCTTGTTTGCAGCCCTTTTAGATGGTATAGAAAAGGGCCAATTCCCCCCGGACCATCAACTTATGTGCTATTTTAGATGCGTCATGATTTATCTGAGAACGGCAAGTTTCCCTTTGCACCGTCTCGAAAAATATATTAAATAAATTAAATTATACACAGACAGATGATACATTGAAATTTTTCTGCCTGTGTGCAATATAGTGGAAAGATGGACAAGCGGTGCCGAGCGTGTTCATACAGCAAGTGAAAAACATGCCAAAAGGAATGCAGGATCGAATTCTCAAAGCGTCAAAATATTGTTACGACCATATGGGTGAGGAAATCATAAATAAAAAAAATCATTTAAAAAATCCTTTCCATACAGAAGAGAACTCAGAGAAAAATGTTTTTGATGTATTCTCAGTCTACGACGAGGATGAGTGCGTGACGGTTTGGAACCAGGTCAAGTGCAATTACGAACAAGATCCCGAAGTCTTCTTCTTTCCGTGAGAAACATTTCCATCTATCTACCGATCATAGTTTAACAATATTTAGGAGCTACGATTATAAAGAGAATATTCGGTTGCTCCGATTACAAAATTAATTTTCAACTAGCATTGTTAAACCCATAGATAAATTCGACGAGAAGAGGAAAATTAATAAAGAAATAAATGGAAGAATTGTGTGGCGTACAATTACGCAATTTGGAACGTCAGTTAGTGTGAAACGTTTAATGCCTTACGTAAACGAAAGATTCAGAATTGAGACACGATAGTGAGGTAATTCTAGTTTGGCGTCTTAAATCACAGAGGGGGGGTCTTGATTACCTCGATTTGTATGATTTTGGTTGTCACTCGGAGCCGCCCGTACGGAGCGTATAACATCTTATTAGATTAAATGCGGAAACGGAGGGTATAAGAGTGGCGAGCTGATTCGATACCCGGGCAGAATTTCGTCGGAAATTCGAAATGGGTGCACACCCGTTCGGTTCAATTCCCGTTTTACCCGTCTATTAGAACGACTGTTCTGTTCTTTTTTGTGTGTATTAAATTTTTCCCTGAATAAAAAAAAAAAAAAAAAAAAAACCAAATACAAAAAATAAAAAATTGTAAACGAGTCAATAGAAGAAAGTTGCAATCATGCAGAATTCGAGGTTGTGTTTGTTTATGGCCACGACCGTTTTGGTGATAGTCATCCTCGACAGAGCGCATGGCGTGAGTATTGAAAAATATATAAATATAAGAGAATAATAGGATTTTTACACGAAGTGACATTAAAACATTTTCTCGTTTTTTTATACACGTGCTTCTCGCCTATGCGAATCGAAAATAAAGAGAATGACGTTGGTACAAATAAAAAACGCTCTGAAAGGACCTGCTAAGTCCTGTGTAAAAAAAACCGGAGTCTCGAAAGGTACGTTAGTCGCGAGTGACCCTCTGCATTGATCCGGGATTTTTGGGAATTTCGTTAATATAATTATTGTAATTGCAATGAATTCCGAATGCAGCCAATCTGGACGCGCCATACAACGGAGAAATGCCACATGACCCAGCCCTCGCATGTTATTACCAGTGTGTAATGACAGCAATGAAAGGCACAGTGAGTGTTTTTTTTTTTTTTTAATTTACTTTAGCAAGTGTGTCCACGACGAAAATTAGAAGATTAATTATTTTTATTATTTCGCTAAGAAATTATTTAGTTATTAACCCTGGAGCTCATGTATTATTTTTTCAACCTAACTCATGACAGTTTTATGAACTTATGAAGATCTTACGATCAGTAAATACATTTTACCGCACCCGGACCTGTTCGTTATTTTCATAAGGAAGAGAATGGTACGCAACAAACTTGGCTTCATTGATTTTTCGGCGGTATGAATCGCCCTCAAAGCCTGAAATGTAGCAACGATTGACAAAAATTGAACTTTCTGTGGAATAGAAAAAATTGTTAATTTTTTCAATGGTTCGATTTAGAAAATTGAAACTCCATTTCACAGACGACAGATCAGGCGATTAGCGAAAAAAAATGGTCCCATCATATTTTTTTCAAAGAAATCTATCGTATTAAACATTCATTTTTCTTCAAATTTTGTAGGTAATTAATAGTTCCATAAAAAAAAATATATGTGAATAAAACATTAACGAGAATAACTGACGAGTATTCTGATAGCCCGTACATGAGTTCAAGGGTTAATCGGCTGATCGACGATTTCGCCTACGGAAACTTATGCTGCAAAATGTTTAAATAAAATCTGAAACTTTATAAAATGAACACCCTTCGACAGAACAAAGCCGGCTTGGTAGATTACGACCTGTCGGTAAAACAACTGAAGACGCTGTTGCCGTTAGACATGGTAGACAAATCCGTAGCGCTAATAGAAGCGTGTTTCCCGAAACGTAAGATTTTGAAATCCACCTCGCCTCTATCACATCCCAATTTATTCCGATTCTACTTGTTACGTTAAAAAATATTTTCCAGTGACAACCGAAGAGATTTGCGAGCGAGCGTGGCAACTTGTCGCATGCACCTTCGAGATGGATCAGTCGGTAATTAATTAAATTAATTATGCGAACAATAGGTGCGGGATCTGCGGGAAATATATTGCTATAGTCGGCCGTGTAACCAACGGAGGCGTGTAGAATATATCGTATATATTAACTGGTACCGACACCCGTGGTTACCGTCTAAAATTTGTAGCGCAATTAGCGGTGAGAATGCGTGGGAGCTTACGGCCAGTAACATGTGCCAAGGGTTGTTTCTCGGGGTTCCTCCCTCGGGCATCCTCGCCCGTCGCACTCTACATACAACACGGTGCAGATGCTGCACAGTACAATCGTACACTCTGGGGCAAAACCCGTGGAAAACACCTGGGGCAAAACGAAATTTTTTTATACAAATTTCTCGCAGAAGATTAAAAAAAAAAAAGTTTCTTCTCGAATGGAGATTTAATCAGCGCCAATTTTCTTCCGTAAGGAAAAATTGAAACGTTCCTTCGAAGTCCAATGCACGCCGCACTTTGCCTCTCGGTTTCCGTAATTTTCAAAATTAAAAAAAAAAAATTCTTCGATACGCGGTCGAGGGATTTTTATTTAATTTTACTTCCTCGTCATATATGTAATTATTTTTCTTTTCTCCTACAGATGTACATCTTTCCGAACTGATCGTAAGTTAAATACGACCTTTCGGAAGAACCTCGTTACTCAGGAAAATCGGATGCGTCGTAACGTTAATGATAAGGACAAAAAATTTGAATCATCCAAGGGTCGGTGCAGTCGAAAGCGAGGAGTTCCACGATGCACGGGATTTGCAGCGTACCGGAAAGAGCGTAGTTCGGTTAAATCGGGCTCGATTAAGCGCGGGAGTGTCCAGAGACTGCGTCAATATTCGAGGCAGGAGCGCATTGTGGCCAAAGTATCGGAGCCGGGACAATGACGATAATCAATCGACTCGGTTACTCGAATGGAAAATCTGAGCTTGCAACTCTATCGACGACCCTTGCTGTCATTCTCAATTGTATTAAATCAGTAAAATAACATGTGTAAACAATCCCGAGAGCTTAAAATTTCTCGGTACGCACTTGCGATAAAATAATTATTAAAGGGATGATTTATATTCATTTTATAGATTTAATCATGATGCCTAAAAAAAATGCGTTTCTTATTTTTTCCCTTTCTTTCCTGCATTTAAAGAGCCATGGCTCATGTTCATGGATGAGGGAAAATTTACCGTTCTATTAAATTAATTTTAATTATGAATTATTCGTGAATTTTTTTTATTTATTTTTCACGTAAGGGACGGAGGAATTTTCCTGACACATTTCTGGAATTCTACATACGCGAGGCAATAACCGCGTCGCGTCGATGCAAGCTCGCGAGAACCCGAGCGACTTTCGAATATCAGCCGGTGAGATCGTCGGCGATCGTCGAGCCGGCCACCTCCCCGACGGATTCCTAATGGATTCCGGGTGAAATTAACATCGCCGGGATTCCACGCAACCACGCTTGCACCGTGGAGGACCGACGATAACTCGAAACACAACCGTCGACATACGCGGCTGGTGCGAGATGTCCCCGAAACGACGGCGACATTTTTTCGCTCTCGATAATGACTTCAAAAAATGCAATCGTTATTAACGTCTCAGAACTTTTTGGATAAGAGATAAAAAAAAATGTGTACCTTTAAAGAAATTCAATAATCTCACGTCTATAATTTTTTCGAGTAATTGTGTATGTAAGAAATATGTGAAAATTATCGGTATGTTGAAAAAAATAGGAATATCAGATTATGAGCTGGAAACATGTTGCAGAATCGTTGAAAAAATTGTTATTCTGATTTTTTACTTATTTTCGTCGCGTCAAAGGGAGTCTTTCAAAGTCTGAATTCAAGTTCAACTTTGAATAGCAACGATAAGTATGTAATTTATATACATTAATTCATTATTAATTCATCCGCTCTTTCGGATATTTCATCTTTGTGAAAATGAAACGAAGAAAAATCATTAAAAAAAATTACCGAGACAGCGAAAAAAAAAAAAAGATAATAATATTTTTTTTGTCAATTTTACATTTTTCTCTTGGAATTTTCCGCAATGTACTGAGAGTATAACGTAGCAATATTTTTTCGCAAAATACGGTCTATTAAAAAAATGTTGGGACCTTCTGCGGTCAAGAAGCGCAAGAAATATTTACTGAACGCATTTTTTATTTTGCTGCCTATACCTATATATACGGAGACCGCCGTACCGAGCGGAAGCGAAATGAGAGAGACGACCGAAAGTCCCGAACGAGTTCTGACTCCGCGCGCGAGTTTACTGGCGAAACGACAGCTAATAAACCTAACTGCCATAAAGACACCCCCGCGGCTCCGACGACGCAGTGGAGACTTTTGGTCCAGCCACCGGGCGAACAGAGTCGGTGATAATTTTCAAACCGCGACTACTTCCATTCCCTCTTGCATACAGAGTGCCTCGACAACCGTGGCGTCCGATCCTCCGTGTGCGAGGGACAGCGACGCTGCCGTCGGTAGTCGAGCGCGCTCTCTAGCTTTCCGTAATAATAATTTGCCCGCGAAACTATTACGGCCGGCCGTAAAATTAAACGGGCGTTAAAGGAGATCCCCGCGACGGGCGCTAGTAAGAGACTCTAAAGTTCCAGCGATCCTCCGCCCAAAATTTAACCTCGGTGTACTCGCAAAGGACTGGCGTGAGGCGTTCCGCCTCAGTCCCATGTATTTTGGTTTTATTCAAGCGCGAACGTGCAGCATTAGCCAGCGCTCAACCGCTCGAGCCGCCGTTCTGTTGTCGAGGCTAGAGGTGACCTTTGTTATTTTCCCACCTCCCCTGCCCGCGCACGACGAACTTCAGTCACCGACTAAACCGCGTCGGAGGGGACGTTAAGAGATTGAAAAAGAAAAAATTACTGTCGTCATAAAGTTGGAAATATTTAACGCTACCGTCCTCGCAGTCTCGGACACGAAGCTCTTTTACTGCTCGAGAGCCTCGAACCGCCCTCTCTGCCGGTTGAATTCAGAACTACTTCGCACAGAGAATGAGACCGATGAGAACGACGCGGTCGAAAAGGGGAAAGATAACAGAGCGATCTGTTGTTTTGTTTTGGTGTATTCTATTTTTTCTTCTTATTTTATTTCTCGACAGGGAACATATCTGGCATCGTCGGGCTGTGCAGGAAAATTCGAGAGTTACGACGAAGCGACGGTAGCGACTGTAGGGACGGCTCGGAGGTCCATGCCCCGCTGCTGCTGTCTGTGTCTCTCGACGGAATCGATTTTAGGCGCGTAGTGGACCACTATAGGCGCGTGCGGAGCAGAGAGATCCCCCCTTTTCGATGTCGGGACTGGGAGTTCTCACCGTCGAACGGCAAACCACTACCACATCGACGAGGGACAGACGGACCTCGAGACGAGATAGACTCGACGCTGTCGAATATCTATAACGCGTTTTCTCTCAATTTTTACTTCCTCGTGGAGGAAGCTTTGTTCCGGTGAAAAATAATCAAATATATTCGAGACTTTAATGAAAGCGCGTTAAGAAACAATATTAAGAAACAATAAAAAATAACGTTTAGGAAAATGTCCGGATAATTCGCGCCAAGCACAGATTCGACGAAGTGAAGCTCGACATTGCGGTATTTTTTTTTTCCACAGAACTCGGACCATCCATCCGTTTTGTACGAAAGTCAAATACGATTTTGGTACGGAGAGAACTATAAAAAACTTAAATTCTCATACCGCTTCTTCACAAAGGTTGAAACTGTCGAGAATAATGCTCCATTGTTCGCGAAGCTTCCTCTGTGAAGATACTAAAATAAATATAGACAAGTACTTTCTCGCAGAAAGCTTTTCTGTAAATGAAAGAAGCTTCGGCGAATGAAGGAACTTTATGAGAATCGATATGAAAAGTCTGCTTTTTGAAATCGATATGAAAAAATAATTGCAATTCAGTTTTTTTCACGGTTACCCGAGGACTTTCTCGACAGGATAATGCGAGGTATTCGGTTGCCTTCGACATCACAGAACTTCGATTAATCGCAGCCTGATAAGCGACTTTTTATTTCATACGTAAAAACCCCTGCAATTCAAAAAAAAAAAAAAAAACAACAGGAAGCCTCGAACCAACGTGCCGGTGTCTTTCGAGTCTCAGCTCGAGGACTCGTTGAGCTCTTACGCAAACTCCGATGAGATTGAAGAATATACCGTTCACCTATGGCATTCCGCAAAACCAAAATGTCATAGAATCAAGAAATTAACTAAATTGTCGAATAATTACACCGGAATTGCACTACATCGTAGGTGTAATTATCTCGACAATTTGTGATACTTTATAAACTTGGACGTAACATTGGACCCCTGGATTGTCGCCAGATTGGTCGTCGGTGCTTCGTTGCATCTTCCTCGTCAAACTTTTTTTTTTAAATCTTAAAATCGAAATTTTTTTTTCTCTAAAAAAATGTCGCGCCGTTACTTCAGCAGTATCGCTCTAGTTATCTGCACGATATTGCTCTGTGACAATTATGCCAATGTAAATACACATATATTGGAGGGTGCTTAAAAAAAAAATACTTCTTACGTATGTGTGAGTTATGGATTACGTGTTTCAGGCACTCTCGAAGGAGCAGCTAAAAACCGCGTCCAAACCGATCAGATCTATGTGTATAGCCAACGTCGGTGTTGATCCAGGTGACGAAAAATTGCCAAATCAATAAATCTAATCACTGATTGTGCGTGTTTGAGTTTCGGCTCCTCTTATGATTTTTTTTTCTCAGCGCTTCTGGACGGGATGGACAGAGGTGAATTTTCGGACGATCAAGCGTTTCGGTGCTACACCAAGTGCGTTATGATTCAACTGAAAACAGCAAGTATCTCTTCACACGCATTGGTGCAATATAAGAAACATGATATTTTAAAAACACGGTAATTTTATTCTGTGCTTTCTGCTGCGATCCAGTTTAAATATGGCCTGCCCGCGCTCAACGCCATAATGAAACAAATCAAAATCGCATTCTCGAAGGAGATACAAGCGCGCTTTGTAATAGCTATGGCAAAATGCACCGAATTTTACTTCGACGAGTACTTCAAGAATCTGGGTGAGATATGAGCTTGAAAAGTATCTCGAATTTCCTACATAAAATACCTGGATAGTCCAAACGTTTTGCATTATACAATTCAAATTTTCATAACACTGTCTCATTGTGTAATTTTATTCCCAAGGCTTCCTCTAAGAGAAAAATATAAATATAGCAAATGTTTTCTCGTAGAACTGGTTTTGCGAATGAAGAGATATTATGAGAAAGAGTTATACAAATTTCAACTTAAAATTTTTTTATTTTTATATAGACGTTGAAAAGAATTTTTTTTTTAAGTTAGAAATAAATAAGCACAAACTCTTTAACTCATTCTCAGACGAGGGGATTGAAGAGGATGAGTGCACGACGACCTGGAAACTCGTTAAGTGTACGTACCGTCAAGATCCCGAAATATTCTTTTTCCCTTGAAAAAAATGTTCCGCTTTATCTACAATATAGTTCAATATTATCTAGCATTTCAAGTCATTTATGATTTATGACGTATGACAAAAAGAAATTATTAATATAACGAACGAAAATCAAAATTTGATGTATCAGAAGAACCCAGAAAAATTCATTCAACAATAAAAAGAAGATTATACAATCCGCATAAATTTCTCTAACCGACCAACGGTAGTCGATTCCAATTACTTTGGATAATCGACGTCCTACTCTACTGCCAAAACGACCGTGCAATTGTGTTATCGATGCTACACCAACGACAAAAAATATTTAAAAAATTCTGTCCCGCCCGTTTCCGTTAGTGTTCCTGCGTCGCTTTTTTAATAATTGAAAAAGCACTCAGTCCTCGCAGCTACAGCTTTATGAGAGCGAGCTTCGTATGTTATCCGCGGGGCGGCGCCACCGACGCCGCGTCCGACGTGACGGTGCGCTGCGTATAGCCGAGAGAATAACGCTACTATGTCATACACGCCCGGGGATGCAATGCGCTAGATGGGCCTGATGGGCTTCGGCTTCACTCGAGCAAATTACCCGAGTCCGTAACCTCTCGCTTCCACCGACGAGAAAGTTGGCGAGTGGAACGGAAGCTCCGCGCGATACACGCCACGCTAGAGCCGAAACTTCGAAACTCGAAGCGACACTCTATGTCGGTGAGAGCACTTATGCAAATGGCGTCGGGGAGGATGAGTCGGGCCAGTTTACAAGGGCGGGTCCCCCGAGTATCGCGACTGCGATGCAGAGAGACTTAAGTCACGGGGAGCGGACTTACCGGAAGTATCGCCGAAGTTACGACGAACGAACCACCGACGGATTGTTTCGCCGTTCCTCGACCCGAACACTCACAGCCGCGTCACGGTAAACTTCCGAGCGACATCTTTTGTTTCCAATTTTATCGCTAACGTTTCGCGACTGAAAACAGTGAAACAAAAAGTCGAAGGATTTTTCACGGAATTTCCATTGCGCGGTACGATTTTCGTGCTGATTAAAATTCGAACCGACTGTACCTTTATGCATTAAAATTTTCAAGTGAAAACTTACCTCTGCGATCGGATCAAGAAAACTTCTAACGAGCCGAAAGATTGTTCTCGAAGTTTCGATTCTCTCTGGAGAAAGCTTTATTTTTCCTTCGTGTCGTCACTCGTTTAAAAAAAAATAATATCGAGAATAAATGTAAGTATAAAAAAAAATTAATTTTTTGTTTGGTTAACGATTTTGCGACTCTTCTCCTCTTTCCTTTGATGGAAGATTTTTTTTATCCCGTGGAATTCGCAGGCTCGCACAGATTCCCCGGCGTATCGCTGTTTTCTCATAAATTCGCCAAGACAGTCGATACAAAACTACTCGCTACTCGTTGAACACGCGTAACCGACAGTGGCGCCGCGACGGTAGCGGATGGAAGCTCGGCGTATAAACGAATACTCACTTCGCCAACGTATTTGCGTGTGGCTGTGATACAGTCGTGAGGAACCCTCGACGTCCGACTCTACAAGGATCTAGTATTATAGTGTCTTCGCGCGGAGTAAACCTCGGCTACTGCTTACACGGAAGCTCGTGCTTATAAGTTGGAAGTTAACGCGCTCTGCAGCGAGCCAGGACGATCTCGCGCGGTTGTATACATACGTCCAACCGTTTCTCCCAGCAGAAACCTCCCCCTCCCCTTGACCCGCAGCGAGTAGAATAGCGGTGGTTAAAGCCCGAGCAATATAACCAGGATAGCCACTTACTTTTACTACTGCCAGTTTATCGTTTTATGATACCGGACAATTTTACCCCCTATCAGGGATAAGGAAAAGAGGCTTTCTCTCTCGTCATCGTCGCAAAACGTTTTAGCTCATTCCCTGCCTCCTCATCGTTAACCGAATAAATATCGATGAGAGAAGGGCATTATAAATAACGTACATTTTTTTCTGCACGATTTTATCGTTCAAGTGGGACCGCCGCTTTATGATTCAACTCCCATGTTCGTTGCACGTTAATAGTAAAATTTTGCTCGCGGAGATTTTTTTCTATTCTCGTGGAATAAAATTCCTGACTTTTCAATGAGCAATAAAATATTTTCTCCGATTGAACTTTTAACCACTACCATAAAAAAATTATTATGAAAATGTAATAGCTCAATTATTGTAATTATATTTTATTCAATTTTTTTTTTTTTTACGACTCTCTTTTTTTGTACTTCTCGTTTATTTATGGAAGGTTAATAAAAGGCCATCATGGTATTTGGTGCAGTAAGATTGCTATCTACAGTTTGTCGACCTGTTGATACGTTGATTAAAAAAAAAAGTTTCAATCGACTAGAGATTCGGGCAGGTACGTGGAAATAAATATTTTGCCGTCATGGTCAGAAGACTAGTCGATTCAACAATTTTTCCAATCCCTCCCCCCTGTCCGAATCTCCGGTTATCTCAACCGAATCTTTCCATAAGTGTAAAGCAACTTTTGCACATTTCCCACGTCTGTTCGATCGCACTGACCGTGCGATCGATGGCGCCACGTCCAAGGTCGGGAGGGGAGAGGGGGGGGGCCTTCCCCTTCTCTCGCCGTCGCCTAACGTTTTCTCCGAATCACCGCGCTCGCGTCGTTACTCGACCAAATATCGACGAGAGAAAATGCCATCCAAATAACCGGTCAGTTTTTTTTTTAACACAATTTCGTCCTTAACACGCGCCTACCGCATTACTATTTATTTCGTCGAACATTGACTTCTATTATCGTCACGCGGCACTTGTTTATTTTCTTTTGTTCTCTTAACCGCAACGGCTTCGCGCTGCCGGGTCCTCGTGCGCTCTCAGCGGGCGGCCATATTGCAGATGTACTCAACTATCTGTTACAAGTCCAGAGGCTTTCGCGACTCGAAACGAGTGAAGAGGGTCATTGGCTGGAACTTTAACAGTGTGCGGTGTACGCTCAAGCCCAACATCGCGGATGCGTGTAAGTCGGATGCTCGCAGGTAGGAGACAGATAAGATTTATCTTATCCCGGCAGCGTTCAAACTTGCCGGTATTCGTCGACACGCGGTGTGTTGACTCGGTCCCGACGCGTTTAGCGAAAGAACGAAAAAAAAAAAAAAGGCGAAGAACAAACGCTCGAAGAGCGATAGTCCAGTGCGTGCTGGTTTGCGGTCACAAAAAGAAAGAAAAAAAATAGCGACCCGAATATATCCCAGCCGTGTCTTTGTCCAAAACATAGAAGAGCGATAAGATTGAAGGAGGAAATAGAACAAAGGAACTTCCGCGTCCGGCAATCGAGCAGGAAGAATGAAAAAATTAACATATGCGAGATAAATCGAGCACGGCGAAATCGCGAAATTATGTCGCCATCCGTATCCGTTTATCGTCGCATTAAATCACGCCGTAGCTTAATCGACGCTGACCGATGGACAGAAAAGAAAATAACTCGGCGAAGATTACCGACGGAGGATTATTATTAATAATGTGTAATATCGATCCCGAATCAATTAATTCGCATCAAGGGAGTTAATTTACCCGCGTGATAACCGAACACACATATGTAATGGCGCAGACGGATTATTAACGGATAAAATAACACGACGGCTCTTTCGCTATATATATACATATATATATATATATGTATATATATTTAACATGCATATGCGGCGCACGATCGTTCGGCTTTGAATATTGCCAGAGCGTAGCACCGCGAGCGTCGTTTTAATACCACTATGATTTATGTCGTAGACCAGTCGAACGAGTTTTCACACAAACTATCCACGGCACTGGCCGCTTACTCGCGGCATCTCGTTTTTCCTTTCTTCCTCACTCGGTCGTTATCGTCCGCGCGCCGCGAGCCTGCGTCGCAAGGGCAATAACGCTGTGTTCTTAATTTCACCGGTGAAATGCATTGGCTAAAATTTTTCATCGGTAAAGATACCGGTCACTTTACCAACTGTCTCAGCAATATACTGACCATGAATTTTCTTCAAACAAAAAAATCGACCAATTATACTTAAGAAAAATACTAGTAGTCAACTTCTTTGTCATCCGGATAATATTTTTTTGTAAACATATATTATTGTTATGTACACATATTATCGTTTCAATATTGTCATTGTTATTATTATTTATTTTATTATTTGCAGATAACCTACCGACGGTGAAATGTCGTTTGAATCCGCGGTAAAGTGACGGGTCATTTACCGAGCAATTTGACCGATCACCGATCGACCGCGGTAACTATCAAAGTGCGTGTATCTGCGGCTTCACCCAAGATGATGGCGTGCTCTCGGCTCCCGGGATATCCCGGCAATTGATCACTTTTACAACGGAAACGCGAGAATGAGAGACTCGAGAGATAAGATGAATATATATATATATATATATATATGCATGCACATCATGGATAAGGACTCGAACGGAACGGGAGGAGTCACGCGTCGATAGTCATTCGTTACATGAGTCACGAGTCCAACTGTTAATACCGTTGCGAGTGAACGAGTAAAATGCGCGTTAGACCCACTCGTAGATGGCGAGCGCCCTCGGAAAAATTAATGCCAACTTGACGATGAAAAAAAAAAAAAAATTTCACGCTTGCCAACGAAACGGCTGTCGTCGCGCTGAGACAAGAGTCAGTTGGCGAAAGCGTCCGCGTTGCGCTCGTTCATTCATGAATAATCGAGGCGGTTCGCAGGCACACACAGTAGACGCACAATAATATAACGAGCGGTGTTTTTTTCAGTTCTCGAGGCTCCAGAGCGTATTCCCACTCGAGGATAACACATAAATACAGGTATGTGCGCCGTTCCGTAGTTCGCGTATCGCTCGTCAACGAGAAGGAAAGAAAGAGCCGAAGATATCGGTCGAGGGAGAGAAAGAGTCTCGACGTATTATGCGAGATTCGTGCCCGGGTGCCCACGACGACAAGGCTCGTACAAGCCAAATACGTAAAAGCCGCGTGGGCAAAACGAATTTTTACTCGGCACCCACACAAACTTCTCCGTTGCTAAACGGGTTTTCGCCTCCTGCGACGAACTTGCCGGTACGTAGTACACACTTTTATCCCCGTGGCGTCGCTAGCGACCGAATTGAATGTAGCTACGCTGTCCGATTAATCGTGCCCGATTAACCCGAGAGAACACCGCACAGGACACATGAGATGTTGAACGCGAGTGTGATCGATACTAATTTTTTTTTTGTCCCCCCCAAAAAGATCTTGCTTCGAAAAAATGTATCGTGTATTTTTTTCACGCCTGTTGATATATTGGGACAAATGTAATTTTGAAAATTTAATTTTTTTTCACTAGCAATAATTGCTTAAAAAATAGACGGTTTCTCTACCGAATAGATCAATAAAATAGAAGTCCAAGGACGTGCGTGAAACATGTCCGGTCATTGGGACGTCCGCATCAAACTGGCCTTAACTTCCGTAACGTTTACTATATCACGACATCGCACCGCGATGGCGTCTCGCTTGAATCCTCGCGCTTCGATTGCACTACGATTAACCTCAAAAATATTGACGATCGAAAAAGTGTTGCACTTATGAAAATTAACGAAGCATCTCCGACGAATGTGAAAGGATGTGTGCGTCGAGATCGTCGACGATATAAATTTTTAGTCAATTTCTTAGCCAGCAAAAGCGTCGTCGTTGCAGCGCGAATGAAGCGGCTGCGCGTGAACGAGCTCTTTGTTGCTCGCGCATTTTCGAGAAGAAACCAGCGCGGCCGGGTTGCGCCGGAGTGAAAACGCGTACGGGGAACTTGGAGGCAGATTTGTGCTGACTCAGTTCTCGGAAATCTCTTATTCTCGGAAATATATAGTTATTCATTGTAGGTATACTGTATGGGATAATATATATATATATGCGTCTCACCACTCGATTGTGGGACTGCTGATGAAACTTTCCAGAGGATGCTGCTTCGTCTGACCGTGAGTTTGCGACACGCGAGAGCGAGAGTCTCAAGTTGATGCCTCTGGTTCGTCGTTGACAATTCGATGCACGCCGTGCGAATGGAAAATCTTTCCCTACTCAGCAACGGATTACTTTCGGGTCAGCTTACAATCTCTCGCAGAATATTAGCCGCAAGATTGCTCTTCTCAAATCTATCTCGCATCCCCGGCGAACTTTCTACCACTTTCGACACGGGAATATTGCCTGGTTACGAGCGCAATTTCAATAGCGCTGCGTCTACCGAGGGAAAAAGTTATCGGCGAATGGAAAGTCGTGTAACACGACGTACTCGACCTTCGGTGGTTCAGTGATCTGAGGGCAATCTCCGATGTGGGGTTTGTGCACTTGCTAATAATATAACGCAGCGACGAGACTACCCAGCTGTCTGTGTGTATATTCAGCGACGGTGGAGTATAAATACACACGCAAATACACGATGTAATGCGATTCGCGCGTGACAGGTGTAAAGACGGTTAACGCGCGAGAGCTGGACTCTGCCGGATGTTGGGAAAAGCCCAAAGCTTGTTTGGACGAGTTTTCGCTGGGATCAACCGATTGATCACACGGCAGATACTTCGATCGAAAAAAAATAATAAGACTGTAGATGAAGTGTGTTTTTCGTACCGTCTTGAAAGTTCCAACTATCCTCGAGAGGTCCTTCGATACTCGGTGGGTATGCCGAAATCCTTTGCTGGCCGGTCGAGTTCAACGAAGTTGCACGAGAAAAGGCCGGAAATTTTTGTTCTTTCACTCGATATTAAAACTGGCAAAGAAACGTCAGGTCTGATTGATAACGTGGGACGACAGAAACACTGCACTTCGGTGTCGTAGACACTCGCGAAAAAACACACGCCGATGTTAAAACACACGAGGGCATAATAACAGACGGAACGCGACAGATAGTGACAACATACGCATCACCTGTTGCTCATGAGAAAGAGACAGCGGAGCGACTGGAATGCGTGGAGAATGCGCGGGGCCGGGGACCTTCGCGACTGCGCCGTTCGCGACCCCTCGTGGCGCGCGGGCACGAATTTTACTACTGATAATAAAGAAGACTCGTAGCAGTACGTGTTTTTACACTTGCACAGCTGTTCGTTGCGATGTTGCGATTCAATTTCGATTAGAATTTTACTGAAATGTACATTATTAGTATTGATAACAATTATTAATATCATATCTGAAATTTGAAGTCTGTTCAAAATTTGCGGCATTTGCAATTACTCTATATGAAAAGGTGAGGAGAAAAAAATCTTTTTGTGCATGAAAAAAAATTTATTCGACATTTTTAGGGCAGCTTAGAACTTCCTTTCGTTTACGTTTTAGTTTTTCGAAAGCAAACCCATGACCTCGGTGGGTCGAAGGTGAGCGCGGGCTTAAGAGACACGTCGGTGGTGTAAGGTATGTGAAAGCCGTCGTCGTCCCTCTGCGCAACCGGTAGATATTCCGGTGGCAGCTTGAGGTACACCTTCGTTCCTCGACCAGTCTTTATGGTCATCGGCATTAATTGATGAGCCGTTTGCCAATGTTTAAATATCGTTGATATATTTTTATCACCTAGGAGACATTTGTGCTGGCGCATCAAATCTTTGGATACGATTTGCGTGTGCGATCCGCTGCGCAGGGTCGCGTAAAGCATGTACGGATCATCCTCCGACCTAGAGTGATCAAAAGATTGTGTATAAACAATGATTCTTGTTTTGAGATTAACTAAAAAAAACTGTCCGCTCGATATTTACATGTCGTTAGCCAGGAATACATGTCCATTGTTTCGCATGTAGTTGATATCCAGCTTTGTCCATTTCAACATGTGCTTCCGTCCCAGAACCAAAACCTTCTTGCCTCTTCTGTGACACATCTTAAACACCTCGAGAAGCTGGAAGAAAGAAAACATAACAATGGATGATGAAACGACCGGCGTTGAATGTACCTGAATAACAGTCACAAAAATTTACCTGCGAACCGTCAGGTTTTGCCGATGATTTTGTTGCGTATGAAACATTCAGCCCATCTATAACGACGTCATAAGGCTGCGTACGCTCAACAAAGTCAAGAAAGGTTTTCAGTTCTTCCGGCGTTGATCGTCTGTAAATGTCCTTGCCAACAATTGCGTGCTCGCAAACCTTTTGGGCCAGTTCCGCGAATTGCTCGTCGGTCACTTTAAGACTGGTCAATTTCCGGGAACAACTTTGGCACGAGCCTCTGCAGGAACAAAATCTGTACGTGAACTCGTTTATACAACCTAGCATATAGAAGAAACGTACGCCTCTCTAATGGAAGTATGTTGCGTCGTCCATCCCAGTGAGCTGAGGGCCTCCTCGTACGCGATAATTACATCCACATACGGCCGAATATCTAGCTCACTCCAGAAATCAAACATTTTTTCTATTGCATTCTCCAATTCTGCACCCTTGAAGTTTCTTTTGCAATAATCGAGATATGCGATGTACGTGGAATGGCTGGGAGCGATTATCTCCAGAACTTCGTGGAGATACTTCCAACCGATTTCTGGCTCATCATGCTCAAACGCAGTGCATATTATTGCTGTGTAAGAGCCGGAGCGAGGCTTGTCTAAAACTTTTGACATCTCCAGTAGCTCAAGGGATTCTCTCCATTTCGTCGTCTTCGATACACCCATTATGCAACACTCTGTTGCCAATGTGTCCAAAACAGGATATTTTTCTCTGATAGTGTTGTACATTTTCAGAAGGTAATCCTTCTCCGATTCAAGAAGCGGGCTCGTTTTTATATAGCATATCTTCAAATAGGTCATCATCGAAGATACGTTCACAGTATAACCATTGTCCCACAGAAATTGAAGGTATGCCATCGCGGCACTCATGTTGTTGCGGTCCAAGCAGACGTTGACGATAGCCATGTCTACAGATGCTTCGCTAAGGTTAAATTCTGTGGTCGTGATGAGTTCTTTACGTATGTCCAACCAGCGCTGGCCGCTTATCAATTCCTTGTTGTTGAGGCATTTGACGAGCATAACGTCGCTACTACGTAGCTGCATTATCGATACAAGTCGCCTCCCACCTTTGACCAAGTTATTTATGTTCAAACGTGGAATGTGTGGTTCTGCACTAAAGTATCTCAGCGAACACATCCACACTCTGATGCTCTTCCTCAACAATGCCATTGTCAATGTATCTGTGGAAACGAGAGATCACGAATAATTCAAAATAAGTCCACATCGACACAAATATGATACCAGTTATCGGAAAAAAAGAAAATGGAAAATAAATTCTAACCTCAAGTCAACAAAATTTCAGTCGGCCCTCGACAAAATTCAACCGGGACATATAAAATAGAAGACCGCAATTTCATGAGAAATATGAAATAACGAGTAACAGAATTCAGCCGAAATTTCTACGATGATTTTTCCCTTGTCCGTAGACAATTTACTCGACCATTCGAGTCTTGTTATTGACTCGAGGGTTGCGACGATTGGCTCACGAAAACCGTCGGAGTACACGTGCGAAGTGACGTAAGTCGCGGGGACAAACGCGATTGGCATACTTTTTAGAACGTCGACTCTTCTTTGCGTCGCAAATTTTTTATGATTTCCTCGATGATCCAACTGATGCATTCGCTACGCAGATAACACTACCGGCTTGTGCCGCAAGACTTCGTAACTCCGATTCTGTGGCAGCCAATAAGCTTCGAATGGCCCCGGGAGCCAGCTGCTGGCTGCGGCCCTGCCCGCTGTAGAAGCTTCCGATGATAATAACTGATAAAGCGAGTTATAAAATAAACTGATAAATCGTCGGACGAGCGTTAGTCTACTCTCGGGCATTACCGCAAACTTACAATGTCATACATTATAATAGACGAGACATTTTATTGTTTTCCCGTCGACTCTTGGATGGTGAAAGAGTGAACGAAGACGGATTCGCGAATTAGTCTTGCTATATCGATTGTTTGTTTTATCGTAAAAAACGTGGTGGCTCCAACGAGGTGTCCGTCGATGTCCGATTGTAACGGAACGTTCGGTAGCTTCTTCCATGATCTTCTAGGTTTGCATTAATTCTCACGTATTCGTGAACTTTCAAGTTGTTTTCGATAGTTGGCTAATCATTGTGCACCAATGTTCACCGTTATCTATCAATTTTGCAATTCATCGTGATCGAGCGTTTTCCTTTGAAAGTAAGCGAAAATACAAAATTAACACGATCGTCGACTAATTCTGACAAATATAATTTTATAGCTCTGGCGATTATTCGTACACGATGGAATCTTACACGTCGGATTCCAGTGATTCTGACTCGAGTTCGAAGACCTTCGACCTGACTTACCTGTTGCTGGATGCGGGTTTGCTGAACGGGCATTTCATAGCGGCGAAAAATCCAGAGAACGTCGAGACGCTTTTGCTCAATCACAATCGGATAACGAGCGTACCGCCGACGATCGCCAAATTCACAAATCTCAATACTCTCGATCTATCCAACTGCAATCTCACGCGTTTGCCGGAATTTCTTGGCGACTGTCCTCTGACCTGTCTCGTGGCGAAACACAACAGCCTCACGAACGAGTCGCTTCCGAAGAGTTTGACCAATCTGCCGGGTTTGCGGGAACTCAATTTAAGTGGCAATCGTCTCACTAACTTTCCCGTACAAGTGTTGGAATTGTCGGCTCTCAAGTACCTATACCTCGGCGGCAATGATATTGCCGAGATAAACAAAGATGTTTGGAAGCTGCAAAGGTAGAAAAAAAAAATTCATTAACTTTTTATTTTAAAAAAATGATGATAAGTTACTTCCATTAAAAATACTATATGAAATAACTCGTGATCGTTCAATCGTTCAATTTTCTCACCAGGCTTCAAGTTTTGGGAATGGGAGGCAACAGACTTGTAGAAGTGCCTTCCACCCTGGGCAAACTCATAACTCTTCAAGCTCTCGTCCTCTGTGACAATATGCTCGAAAGTTTGCCCGGTTCAATAGCCAATTTAAAGAATCTCAAGTCCCTGCTGCTTCATAAGAATAGACTCAAGACTCTCCCCACAGAAATCATCACTCTTAAGTGCCTGACCGAACTCTCCCTGAGAGACAATCCTCTGGTGGTTAGATTCGTCTCGGACATGACTCACAATCCACCGTCTCTCCTCGAGGTTGCCGCTAGAGTCATAAAGACAATGGGCATAGATTACAAGGAACACGAACTGCCCAGAAATCTTGCTGATTATCTAAACAGCAGCCATCATTGCGTCAATCCAAAATGCCAAGGTATAATGAAAAATATTCTAACCAAGACGCTGTAACGAATAACAATGTACTATTCTCATATCTCATGCTTCGTTGCAGGAGTCTTTTTCAACAATCGAGTGGAGCACATAAAATTTGTAGACTTCTGTGGCAAGTATCGTCTACCACTTCTTCAGTACTTGTGCAACAGTAAGTGCATCGGCTCAAGGGATGGTGACGAGGAAGTTGTTAGCAGAGCGATGATCAGAAAAGTTCTCCTCGGATGATACGAAACATCGCATAATCGCATCTGGGTCAATTATTTAATTAGTTTTTTTTATCTGTATAGCGAAACCTTAAAAAAAAGTGAAAAAATAATACAGCAAATGAAAACAAAAAACATGTATGCGACATGGGACTTGTGCACTACGAAATAATAATTTTCCCGTTGTACCTTTGCGACCTCTTCGCGATGAATCTCCATTCTCTTTGTTTTTTAATGTCATTCATTCTCATCGTAGCTTTGTTATGTTTGAACTGATGCTTCGGGTTATTATCTTGATTCTGTTTACAATCGTCGATCCAAAGTTGACTGAGGTTGATTCTCGAGTGATTGACCAAGGAAATGACGTAACACATCGGGATGGAAGAGAAGCCGAAGCGCGACGGTGTTCCTTTCTATAGACGCGTTTCTGGACCCATGCCCGTCGACTTCCGGTAATCTGACGTGTACAAAACTCCAAACAGCACGATCAGCTGGTAGGTTAGGCGCGAGGCCACTCTCTGTTATCCGTTTGTTTTTTCAAAAGTTATTTACCCAGGAACGAGGTAAAAAAGGACGATTATCGAAGATGCTTGATTTGTTCACGATATTCAGCAAGGGTGGAATAGTGCTTTGGTGCTTTCAGAGCACGACGCAGATATTCACGCCTAGCGTAAACGCGCTGATACGCAGTGTTATTCTACAGGTAAGAGATCCGCCAGGTTTTTTCGGATCGGTCAGTACACAATTAATTATGCGTGATAACGTGACATTACGCTTGTTCGACTTGAGACGATGACTCTTCGTTCTACCGCTGCCCAATCACGATTTTATTCAAAATATTTGACCCGAAAGACGTCGACATATGTCAACACATGCTCCCTCGATTCCTAACATGCTTGATTTTTTATCTACGCAGGAACGCACTGGCAACAACATATTCGATCATGATTCTCTCAGGCTCCAGTATAAGCTTGACAATGAGTTCGAGCTCGTTTTCGTTGTCGCTTATCAGAAAATACTGCAGCTATCGTACGTTGACAAGTTTCTCAATGACGTTCATCTGGAGTTCAGGGATCGTTTCAGAAATCAATTGCAAAATTCACGCTGGTTCTCCAATTACGAGTTCAAGAGTGATTACGAACAGATACTCGCGTCCGCTGAACAATGGGGAAAACAACAGGCCAAGTTGCCCAAGCAAATGCGGACCTTTGACGAAAGTCTTAAATCCAAGAAGACTGTCGCCAGTATGATAGAGAGAAAGGATGACAAGGATAACAAGAAGCAAGGTACAATTTATAACATGCACTTTATAAGATGCAATGGGTTATTCCCATAAGAACTCGTGGCTTAAAAATGGTCTTTCACTAGCTTCTTTGTCCACTTAACAGGCCATTCATTGGCCAGCATTGTTTAACTGAAGGAACTGATAGGGATGCTTGGGCTGAAAAGAATATTAAGATTTGAATATAAGACGTTGTAAAAATCATTAAAAGATGGGGTTACCAATGCATCACATATGGTATAGTGGGCATTTAATGCTTAATTAATTACAAGTTTGTACCAGTATAAAAGCCTTTTTTTTTTTCTTAAATCGCGTTAATTATTTTTGCTTTTTGTAGTAATTAATCACTTTCGGTTGTTTGTAGTTTCTGAGCAGCGCGTTCGCGCCTTTTTTTGCAACCAGCGAAATCTAATTTCAATTTATATTACAAAGATTTGATAATGTCTAACTAATGTCTTTTCTTTTAGCTCGTACTAACTAGGGTCTTAATAATGGGTTATGGACGCTTCTTATTTTCTAATTATAGGCAAGAAGAAGAAAGGGCACTGCGACGAGGACGAATGTAAGTTGTGGGCCATCGTATTGAATAAGTAAAGGACAAAAAGACGGTATTTTTGAATTACTAACGTTCGGCTATACTCCATTCGATTCATATGTAAAAAGAAAATTCATTCACGATAAACTAACTCTAGCGAGCAGTCAATGAGTTTTCGTCTATCATTATTGTGTATCCAAAAAGATTTTTTGATTTCAGCGAAAATTCAAGACTCACCGAAATCGGAGCCCGTTATCAAGCCCCCGGTGGCGGAGGAGAATGGCAACGGGGAAGATGACATTATGCTCGCGAATCGTCTTCGTCTTGCGCAGAAAATGGGAGGGCCGAGGAAGAAGGCTGACAAGCAGTAAGGATCTCGTAAAAATTTAAACTCCAGCATTTTTTTACGCTGCATTTTTTTTCACGACAACAAAATCGAAAGCTTATGCTTTTATGTTACAGAAAGAGTCCCAAGCCGGAGAAAGCTGGGAAGAAGCCGCGTATCTGGGAGCTGAGTGGAACGAACAAGGATCTGGGTAACCTGGAGCGTACGAAAGACAGACCCGAAGAAGCCGGAGATTATGTACAAGCCGATACGACTGTAAGTATTCCATTTTACTGTCACATTCGATACGCGGTTTAATACTAACGTAAACTTCCGAACAGCTTATCGGCAAGATGAAGGGAGGAATCCGCGATCTTGAAGTAGAAAGCGACTCGGAGGACGATTACGAGTCCGACGACGATCGTGAGACGAAGAACGTGAAGCCCCAAACGGTAAAGAAATCGAGCGGTATGTTTTCGATGCTGAAAGGCCTCGTCGGGAATAAATCACTGAAGCACGAGGACATGATACCGGTACTCGAAAAAATGAAGGATCACTTGATATCGAAGAACGTAGCCGCAGATATAGCTTTGAAACTTTGCGATTCGGTTCGCGTCAAGCTCGAGGGAAGAGTCCTCGGTACGTTTGACAGCGTCGCTAACACGGTAAAAACAACGCTCAACGATGCTCTCGTTCAGATTTTGTCGCCAAAAAGACGCGTGGACATACTGAGAGACGCCATGGAGGCGAAGAAAAACGGTCGCCCTTACGTAATGTCCTTCTGCGGCGTGAATGGTGTAGGAAAATCAACGAATCTTGCGAAGATCTGCTTCTGGCTGATTGAAAATAATTTCCGCGTGCTCATAGCCGCCTGTGATACATTCCGGTGAGTCCGAACGACGATGAAACGAAGCCGTTGTTGCGGTAAACCGTTCGATCGAATAAATGTAATTCCGCGATTGCGTTGTTCGTTGTTCGCAGAGCCGGTGCGGTCGAGCAATTGAGGACTCACATGCGGCATTTGAACGCTTTGCATCCACCGCAGCAACACGGTAATTTGACTATGGTCGAGCTATACGAGAAGGGATACGGAAAGGACGCCGCCGGAATCGCTATGGAGGCAATACGATTTGCCAAAGATTCCAGATTCGACGTTGTACTGATCGACACGGCCGGCCGAATGCAGGATAACGAGCCTTTGATGCGAGCACTCGCTAAACTGATCAAAGTCAACGAACCCGACCTCGTGCTCTTTGTTGGCGAGGCACTCGTTGGTAACGAAGCTGTCGATCAATTAGTTAAATTCAACCAGGCTTTGGAGGATTATAGTAACTCCGTTAATCCACACATCATCGACGGTATTGTCCTGACCAAGTTTGACACGATCGACGACAAGGTGACTAAAAAAAAATTACCAAACACTTATACCCGTCAACATCGACAAATTTCACCTTAACTTACGATCACTTGGAACGGGCAATCGTTCGATCTTATTTCAGGTTGGTGCAGCTATTTCGATGACGTACATAACCGGACAACCTATCGTGTTCGTTGGCACTGGGCAGACTTACACCGACCTCAAGTCCTTGAACGCAAAGGCCGTTGTTCACGCTCTGATGAAGTAACATCGACTTATCGAGAAATTATTTGAAAAAAAAAAAAAAAAAATCGAGCGACCCTCAATAGATAAACTATGCGGTGTAGTTCATATTTATTGTATACATAGATCGTTTTATCGGCAGAAATTTTATTAAAGAAGAGGGAAAAATAGAACACGAGTAAAGAGACTCTTTGCTACATATTTGTGTGCTCAAAAATCGTATTATATTCTCGCCAGGATAGATCTCTGACGAATCGACTGATCGTCCATTCACTCGTCGTCGGTAATGACCGTCGAACGTTAATGATTATCCTCGCTATTGCATCTGCGACGTGAGAGCTATGTATAATACTTCGGTCTCATAAAAACTTTCGTTTTAAGGAACCCCGACTTTATTTTTAGCGACGGGGGAACTTGGACCGGCCGTGAGTCAAGAACTATTCCCATTATTATAATTGGGCCATCGGAATTTGATCAACGACTGCCGAGCTGCCCTCGTGAGTCTGGGAAATCTCGTGTGAGCTGTCATCCTCCATTTCCCAGTGTACGGCGTCGTCGTAGCGTTCCTCCTCGCTGATCGAACCGCAGAGATCCATACCGAAGATTAAACCTTTAATCGACAGAAGTAAAGCTTAAGAATATTGAATACTATTAGATGGAGGCAGCTCTAAATATCGTGACCGCTACTTTACCCGTTATTGCTCCAGAAATAAGAGCGATTCCCAAGGTAACAATTAGCGTGAGTATTTGATAGCCAGCTTGTTGTCCGGCTGTTCTATCAATACCCGCGGTTATTCCCAAACTGTCGCTCAGTTCCGCCAAACGATTGCCGGACTTTGGAGCTCTCGCCGGAAACACCTGTTGAGTGTAAAAAAATGAATGTACAAAAAAAAAAAACAAATGGACAAACCGAGAATTCAATTTAGTTGAGAAGAAAAGTCTCCACGTACCTGGTAGAGCGAGTCGTTGTAAGATTCTTCGCTCGCTATGCCCGCCATGAAGGCTCCGAAGAGCCCGGCCAGAATACCGGGCATTCCATGTAAATTATGAACGCCACAGGTGTCGTGAATTCTCAAGCGTTTTTGAATCACCGGCTGAAATGTTTTACGTTATCATTTTTATATCTTCTCTCCCACGTAATAATTTTTCTTTTTGGCATTCGACGGTCAGTCGATGTACGATTACCGTGAGATATTTGTAGCCGAGCACACTGAGGATCCCGGCCAGGCAGCCTATCACAAGTGCGCCTATAGGCTGGCACATCATACCTGCAATTAATTAGTAGAATTATGAAGAAAAAAAAAATTATGCGGCACATAAATTTACGCTTCTAGCCTTTCAACAGTACATCGTTGGCAATCCCACCGTGATGGATAAAACTTGCAGGTCCAAATAATAATAATAATAATAATATATAAAAACTCTATTTATAATCTATAATACTATAATTCCACAAGAGATGAAAACCATATCGATGAGACATCAGAATAGGAACGTTATTTTTTATGATGGAAAAAAAAAACTGATGACTACGGTCGATTTCATAGATTCGCGTGTCTTATTTTAAGTTTTTTAATTTGTAAATTTTTTTTTTTTTTTCCAGTCCATCAACTTCATTTTTCCAATCAGCTTGAAAATTACCTGCGGCTGTTCCGATGGCCACACCGCCGGCGAGTGTGGAATTCTGCACGTGGACCATGTTGAATTTGCTCTCCTTCGAGACGAGAGCCGACATCGCGAAGGAAACGACGCAGCTCGCAGCGATCGAGAGCAACGTGTTTATTATAGCGCGTTGCTGATCGTTACCCTGGAGGGATGCGCTGTTGAAGGATGGCCAGAATAACCAGAGAAACACCGTTCCTGCAATCAAACGACACATCTGACAATCGGAAGTTTAAACGATCAGTTTAAACGATGCAGGGCAACATCCGGAACTCGTACCGATCATCGCGAAGATATCGGACTGATAGGAAGCTCCCTCGAGTTCGTGCGCCTTCGGTTTGCTCTTCAATCCGAGAGCGAAGCTCGCCGCGAGTCCAAAGTAAGCTCCGAAAACGTGGACGTACATGCTGTCGCCTGCGTCGACGGCCTTGAAAAAAATTAAGATAACGGTTCAATCCTTCCAGGTTCTTCGGCACATGGTCCATCGTCCTCGACTCCAGCAACGATCCATCAACGACGGAGAATAGAAGGAAGAAAAAAAAATGTTCACTGAGGGGATACCTTGAAGTAGTGTTCGCCGATGTACTTGTTAACCGTGTACACGACGAGCTCGACGACCCCCATGAAGATGAGTTGCATGTAGGTAGTTTTTCCTAGAAGAGCTCCCATGGAGATTAACGGGGCTGCGACGGCGACGTCGGCACTCAGGAGTCTGTCGAGGTGGAGAGTCGGAAGAGAGCGCCGTAGGAGGAGAGCCACCGAGAAGGAAGAACATGATTAATCATCTATCTATTCGCTCCTGGCAAACGATCGTGTAGCATCGCGGATCTGCTATACAACGTAGAGAATCTGCGATGCGAAGTTGATCGGCTTACTACAGTTTCTGGTTCGGGGTCTCGACAGACTTTGCCGTAAGTCAATCTTCTTCCAGGTGGATTTAACGAGGCGAAAGGTAGGTAAACTTGATCACTCGGTTGTAAAATAGATTGTTAAATGTTCTTTCTCTTCGAAATTCCATTACTTTTGTCTCATCCTATGCTCGATGTCGCGTCATTATTTATTAATATTTACAATACAATATTTAGTTATACAATTATTGTACGTTTTTCTAATACCAGCAGTACCGTGTAAACTCCAAAAATAATGGGTCAGAGTAATTGGAATACAGAGATTGCTGAAACGCTATTTTTTTAGATTTCATTTCTCTCTATTTTATTCTTTTGTATAGATGCAATCGTTTCTCTTTGGACGACCCGATTTACCCACCAACAACCCCGCATTACACCGGGCAGACGAGTCGGAAGGGATGTGGGACGAGGAAAGATGTTCCGCAGTGGCAAAGCTTCTTGCGGCCTTACCCTTCGAGAGACAAGCCGGCTTTTCCACCCTGTTCGATGTTGAGAGCGCCGTCGCACAGCATAGCAACCTGAACGAGTACAGCACCGACGAGGAAAGTCAACCCAACGGCACTCTGGCCGTATCTTCTCAGAAATGTCATCAGGAATCCGAAGCCGATCCATATCATCACGTGGACGTCTTGATACACTGATACGTTTTAGTCATCCGGCCAGGCAAGTCAGACGATAGCGAGTTTCGAAGAAAACAAACAGAGAGAAAAAAAGAACAGACTGAAAGCTTTAGCTGCATGCTTTTCGTGCTGTTAAACAGCTTAATTAGCGAAGATTGATGAATTATTCGGCTTTTTTCTTTTATTTTTATTTCATATTCTTTCATATTTATCTATACCTCAAGATATAACAGCGTTTTGTTCTTTTAATACCGCGCATCCTTTCTTTATTCATTTCCAGGCTCACGGGAAGAGGCCGTCTTCAGCCGGAGAGTTCGGGCTGCGTCAACGAGATTGTTAATAATACACAACTAATTAATACGCAAGAGACTGGGCGCACCCGGGTGAGCGGAAAAGTCTCGTCGGGATACTCGAGTTAACAGTTTCCTCAGGAGTTGTTTCTTCGTGGTGGGTACATCGTGTTCACTCCGCAGCTTCGCTTCGTGGCGACGAGAAGACTGGGTTTCAGCATAGAATGATAATTACCGGCGACGAAGAAAAAGGGACGGAGCGTATAACTAACCGCGTGCTCACTTTCTACGGTTTGCTCATCTGCTCATCCGCTCTTTCTCATTCGACCGCCGTGGCGAGGAGAGACGCGGGTTTTCCGGGGAAGCTCGTCGCGAACGACGACGGAGTGACGGTTCGTCTGCGCGAAGGAACCGACCTCGACGTATCAAGCTCCTTGTTAACGCTGTTAATTAAAACAAGCCAACGTATCGCTCACTTGTGCCTAAACTTGCGAGGCAACTCGCTTGTTTAAACTTCCGGAGATTTCTACGTTGGATCTCGTTTATTGGATGCTGCGAAAGTTGTGCGAAAAGCACCTCGAAGACTGAATTGCTTCACTACCAAATTTGTATAATCATGGTGTTTGAAAGTTCTCGAAATCCTTCAAGTTCCATCAGTTGTATTCAAGATTTGTTTTTGGAAGTCCTCAAAGATTTTATTTTTCTGTCGTTCTTTTGCTACTTTGCCCAATTAGTTTGATGATAACCATTACTGTATTAATGGAGAAAGAGTGTACTTAATATTTTGTATTCTATAACCGTTCCTTCAGTACGAAAATACCTTAAAGGACTTTTGGTACTTAGTACTTTAAGTAATTTTCGGTACTCTGCCCAGCTCTGCTCGATTTTTTAAGATTTTTATTCCATCGAGAAGTATTCGTAATCTTTCTCGTTCCTCTCTGGAACTTACCTTGCATCAGACATGACGAATGTTTTATCTTGAAGAAAAATTTGACTGCGAGTTACAATTTCGTGTAATGGACACGATAAAATATTTGACAAAAATTTGATTTCGCACTTTAGGGCACCATGACTGTAGCTCAGCAGATTTTCATAGATTCTACCAGCAAGTAAATGCTATTGCGATAGAACTCGAGTTACAAACTTGCACCGTGAACGAAAGGAAAGTTCTGTACACCGGTATAGTTGAAAGCAAAAATTTCGTTTTCTCGGTCGAGTCGTTGAAGGGAAAATTTTCTCGCTCGTTTACTTTACGTTTAGTACCGTTGTGTGTAAACGTTCGCGTTTCGTATGGGGAAAATTGTACGTATTGCGTTATCGTCACTTTAGTAACGTGGACTCGCTCTCTTTCAAGGTACTTTTCTCCGCATCGTCTCGCTCCCTATTTCTTGGGCGCTCGCGAGCGTTCCCCAGTGGCCGATACACTCCGAAACGGGATAAGAAAAAGAATGCGGACCGAGAAGGAGAACACTTACATGTGTGCGTGACCGGGAGAGTCCACCGTTTTCCATTTAGATGAGGGGAAACGCTGTTCTGCTCCAGAACCGCGTTCGTCGCTTGTCCGTAAACGAAAATTGCCAAAAATCCACAGAGCAAAAAACCCTGAATAAACAATAGAGTTATACCTTGAGCTAGTCCAGTCGCCATAATCTAAATAAAAATGCACTTATCTTTTGGTTGTAAAGTCTCGCAATAAAAAAAAAGTCGCGTGCGGTTCGCTCTTTCTAGCGGACTGAAAATAAATTTCTTCGCGAGTACGAGAGACTCAGAGTTCAAGATTACTGTGAATGACGGGGAGACCGAAGAGGTGTTTTGAATACATGATAAAGATCTGTGCACATTCGTCAGGGTCGAAGTGAGACTGGGAAGAATTTCATTGTGACCCGGACTATATTAAGGGCAGACAACATATTTCGTTTCGCGAATGAACGCTCATCCGGAAAAATGTTTTTTTTTTCCCTTTAATTAATGGCAATAATTATCGAAAATGGTTTTAACCGTCAGTAGCATTCTATGAAAACACTTTGCTTTTGCAGAAAATACAAGTTTTGCAGAGTTGCTTCTCTCACCTTAAATTTTATAAGTGCGAGATCGCTGCGAGGAAATCGCGAATTTATTTAAACGTATCATAATTTTTTTTTTTCAATTTCCGTTACTGCCCTATAAAAATGCATTAATTTCCTGCACTCTTCGCGCGTATCTTTTTAATTTTATAACTCATGACAGTGAGTCCAGTTAAAAATCGAAAAATATTCGATTTCAGGACCATCTTACTGTCCGTCCCCATGGAGATTGCACAATTTTGTAGTACCGAGTCTCACGGAAGGTACGCTCGATACTCTCGAACATTTCAATACACATAATACATCTGCCTGACTGGTATAATAGTATACTGTAATATGTACGAGATCACTCGGCGGAGAGTGCAGTAAACAGCAAAAACGAAAAGCGGCTTAGGTATAGAAGCGAATATCGAATTTAAAATACACGTCGAATCTTCCGTAGTCAGACAGAAATTCATACAATTCTCAGCGACGATGCAAGAAAAATAAGTCTGCGCAAAATGCACTCCATTCATTCGCGTTCTGTCCGACCATTTCTTCTCTCCATTCCATATTTAATATAATAATAGTCAAAAGTATGAAGAAAAAATAAATTTCATAAAAAAAAAAAAAAAATTTGTCTCCTCGAGCCGTTCCGGAAATACTGTGCATGCCGGCCACTTTTTCTTGCCACTCTTCTTGCTCCGGTTTCCGCTGGCATTATGCATTATTAATACGCGGGATTTAGAAAGACAGCGGCGCCCACCAGAGAGGGTTGTGGGATGAAAAGTGCGAGATAGTGTTCGGAGACTCGTAGGTTTTTTCCTGGGGAAAGAGGTATGTGCGCGGTACCGGAGCTTGCCCGTAAGTAATTTAATACGATATAACAGGAAAACCCTACTCGTGTCGGGACAGCCTCGAGAAGTGTGTTCGCGCGAGTGCGAGAGTACATCGGCCTGGTCGTGAAACTCGAGGCAGAGGGGTTTACCGGGTCAAAGCCGCATTTTCGGAAGAGCGGCAGTAATTTTGTAAAGCTTCGTATCCCCACCCGGAGTAGAGAGCGAGTGTGCGGAAACGTTTGTATGTTCGGCAACTATTACACGGTTAAATTTCGTGCGAAAGCCCTGGTTCTCTCAGAGAGACTTTGCGGTACAGTCAACTCAATCGAGTAATAGGATTTCAAGGATTCTGCACCATTAAAGTGAGAAGAAACTAATGTGAGCTGAGGTCGGTCTCGTTAGAGATGTAGAAAAAAAACAAAAAGATTCAACAAATTTACAATATACTGAGTTAGTTTACGCGGATATCCGTGAAATATTACATTTTCAATATAACTTAAAAAACAAAAAAATTCATAAAATTAATATTCTAGTGAATTCTTCGATTGTGGACTTGGCAATTATTCTGCAGATTCATCGTTAAAAATATTTTTCTGTTTCAGGTCACAACTCTTTGAAACTTCGAGGCAGTTGTCGCACTTTTTTTAATTGAGAAAAAATGAATCAATGACAATCTTACCTATCCGAAAATTGAGCTGAGTCGTTTTTGGAGCACTGAATTTCAAGGCGGTCTCAAAAATTCAAAAATTGAAGGTAGTTGATTCAACATGGAGAATAGCAAATTTCAAGTAAATATGTGAGGTAAAAATTATGCTTTGGTGGGTCTAATTTAACCGGTTGGCTGATTTTGAAATTTTCAGTACCCGAGTCACTTGACTGTAGCGCAGAGCCTGCTTGAACTTCGTCTTTAACACACACTCGTCACGTAGTGGTACGAGTCAACAGTAAGTCGGACCATAGTGTTTTGTGTATTCGAGCGTCGGTCACGGGGATGTTGAATTATGCTACTTTAATACTCGAGGCTCGAGTATTAAATCCAATATTACAGAGTACTCTCCTGTACTCCGAAACACATAGCTCCAAGCCGGGGAACTTTAACATCGAGGGTAATGACGGAACAATTGTTCGCCGGTATCCCGAGCGCGAAGAGACTCCCCTTGTTCGCGAGGTTTACGCGTTTCCGGAAAGCGAATTAATGCCGCAACAATATTGTATATGCGAGAACACAGCATGTTAACGTTTCTGTCGCCTCGTTACCGTCTGTTATACCGTTCGAAATTATGATTCTGTCGAAGAGATGCTTTTTCGCGCAGTTCGATCCTCCAACGCAATCGTATTCACCGTTTTGTAATAATAATTTTAAACAAGAAACTCCACATGTATATTGAGCGTACCAATTCGACAATCCTCGGATCCGAACGGCTCCAATTCGCCAAAACGTTTTTTCCTGTTTCTATAAAAATCCGAATTGGAGCATAAAAAATTGTGTAATTTTTTTTAACACATTTTGGTGCAGGATAAATGGATTGGAAGTAGAAAAAAAAAATTATTTTGTCGTTCGAAAGACATTTTCAATTTTTTTGTTTAATTTGGAGGAATGCAGGAAATTATGAAACCTCAGCGATTCTCATGAATCTTACTGTTAACAAAAAAAAGCATTTTTAAGATTTAATTACTCGATCGCCTTCGATAACTTTACGGTTATTAATTTTTAATGCGGTTTTCTGATCTAGCAGTTTTTTTTAGGTCGCCTTCCTTTCTCTGATTCTTCCAATTCTCAAGAAAAGACAATTTTCCTTTTCCTGTAGATTTTTCGTTACCAAAGTCCGCACTTTACATCGCCCTAAGCTCGATCAATCTTGAGTTAATAAAAATTACAGTTGAAGAACTCTATTGTCAGGGAAAATTAGTTCAAGGGTTAATAAAAATCGTAAATTTAATTCGACATAGTTACATAGCTCGTTGCCGAATGAAAAATTTCATACGAACGCTCGTTAATCTCGGTGCAAAGTGCATTAAAATAATTCACAATTATACTCACTCGAGTAAATTCGCATCGGATCTTTCGGACCTTGGGCTGAATTCGCGTTCGTGGTCGAACCTGTGCGTGTTCAATTTTCGTTTTACCGACACACAATTTATCAAGCCAATTCGTTACGCCACCGAGTTGCATCAGAATCTCGACGTTAAATTTGCCAAGTAAATTTACATCCTCTATGAGCGACCGCCCGGTCGAGAACACCGGTGCGGATCTCTCGCGAGGCTTTTGGCTTTGTCGCGTTTGTGGAAGTTTGCGCCACGTGTACGAACACTCACCCGAGTAATTTCTCACGAGTTTCGCATCAGCCTCCGGACCGTAAGTGGTAAATAGTCCCATCAACACCAGCAGGATTATTTGGGTCGCGAATAGAAGCAACGCCTGGCGCCTGCCGATCTTCCCTCCGCGTTCCTGCGACATCGTCAAATGCCAATTATCGCGACCGGTTATTGTCGCCCGACAGATTCTTACCTTCGCCATCGTCGTCTCTTCCGCACCAGCTCTATTAAACACCACTCAATCGGCAATTAATATGCTCCAGTTAGCGTCGACAAATAGCACAAGAGCTCGCACTTTCAAACCCTCATTAACGATACAAAAAAAAAAACCCCCTTTTTTTTTAATTATTTTTTTTTATTTATTTTTCGTACCGTCTACTCCGGAAAAATTTCACTGCTCCGAAACGCCGCGTTCGCTCACGATTGTAATTTCACCTATAATCGTCCTCTTTACGCACGGTGACCGGAGTAATTTTTTTTTTAATTTTTAAATTTTTTTTTTTTTTTTTCTGCGATTAATAAAATATATTCTCGACAGTTTTCTATTAAACAGCACTCAATCGGCAATTAATATGCTCCAGTTAGCGTCGACAAATAGCACAAGAGCTCGCACTTTCAAACTCTCATTAACGATACAAATAAAAAACCCCCCTTTTTCTTTAATAATTTTTTTTTATTTATTTTTCGTACCGTCTACTCCGAAAAAATTTCACTGCTCCGAAACGCCGCGTTCGCTCACGATTGTAATTTCACCTATAATCGTCCACTTTACGCACGGTGACCGAAGTAATTTTTTTTTTAATTTTTAAATTTTTTTTTTTTTTTTTTCTGCGATTAATAAAATATATTCTCGACAGTTTTTACGTCGAGATGTCCGCGATTTTTGACGATGCGCTATCGGCGTAAATCTCTCTTGTCTCGTCGCGGTACCGCAGCACAAATCACCCCACAGCGGATGTTCGCTATTCGCTTAATGTCGATGCCTTTGATGTACTGCCATGATCGTATCGAGCCATCGTGATGCACGCTGATCGACGTACTACGTGTACGGCTGTGCTCGACGTTCTTTCGTGCACCGACACTGGCTCGCCGTATCTGACACAGTAAAACACACGGTACACATCGGTGGGCCCAATGAACTTGTGTCGCAACGAGCGAGAATCGCTCCGACTCAAAGACAATATCCACACGGTAGTCCGCGTGTGTGGCAGATGAAAAAAATAAAATAAAAAAAAATAAAAAATAAAAAATAAAAAAAATAAAAAATCTACCTTGTCGCAGACGATTTTTTTTGCCGATTTATCGATAAACGAAAGGGGGGGGGGGGGGTAATTAAAGGTAGTTTCGACAGAGTTGTGTCGAGTCGTCGGTGAAATTGGGGCAAGATGGTTTACCGTGTTTCACGTGTTCAACGTGTTTCCTCGTTCAACGACCGGTTTAATCGGTCAAAAGTTGAGCTCGGAATCGACGGAGTTTCGGTGCAGCGATCCGAAAAGTGCAAGGAGTCATCGCTAAAATCGACGAAATACTTTCGCATTCTGGTTAATAATTCGATGATGAATAAGTAACGGCGAATCGATTCGTCAATAACGGTAATGAATTGCAGAATATTTGGAATATGGAAAAATCTTGCCGCGACACCCGAATTTATTTTCCGAGTCGTCGTTTGCGCTCTGCCACGGAGAATAAAAAATTCCTTCGCTCGCTCGCCGACTGCTGTGGCGAAAAAACAAAAAAAAAAAAAAAAAGAAAAAATTGATAAAAAAAATAAACAAAATAAACAGTTTGCATATCTACCGATGACGCGCGGCTCGGGAACATCGGCGCGCGGCGAAGGAAAAATAAAAAAAAAAACGAAGAGTTTCGCTCGTCACCCGACAGATTGATCGGGGTCGTATCGATTGTGTTCCTGGGATTGTCGATGGACCGCACGAGTCTAGAAGCGGCAAAGTATGACACGCGATTCGTTCACTCCGAGCCAAATACACATGCATTAAATATGCACGTCGCGGTAGTTCGAGGTTTGGTAAATGTCGACGGCGACGATCGAACGGCGGAAAAAAAAAAAAAAAAAAAAAAAAAAACCGAAGAGAAAAAAAGAGAGAAAAAAAAAATCAACGACGATCGCTCATAACGGAGCGAGGTCGAAGTACGGAGAGAGGGATTCGTGCAATTTTTCATTGACACGAGCGATAACAGCCCGAACAAAAAAATACCCGCGTACTTAATCGCATTACCGGACAAATGTAAGATGGACCGATAAAAAAAAAAGAAAGAAAAAAAAACACACACACACAAAACTAATGAAAAATGGGAAATTATTTATCAAACCGATCGGAAGCGAAGCGTGAGAGATGGATGTGTGGTGAAGCGCGATTGCCCGGGACGAACGGCCGCGGCTCGAAACGAATCGCGAGACCGACTCTTACTGACGACTCCCGGCATTTCCATTTATCGTTTATATAAACTCCCGCAGCGCGACTTTAGAAATTAGCAACAATTGGCCGTTTTCCTCAGAGAGCTTCTCACCGGGTTACGAAGTCGCGTCGCGTCGTCGACATTAGAAACGAGGGCCGAACCAGCGGCGGACAGTGGAAGAGTCGTGAGATTATTTTTTTTTTTTTTTTCTTCTTTTTTTAGTTCCACGGGGTTTCGCAACCCTTCTCTTGTTTCCAGCGAGACGAACGGCTCGGGCGAAGGCTGAAAAGCTTGAGCGATTCTTCTGCCAATCAAGCGAGAGGAGCAATTGACAGAGCTTCGGGTTGCGCGTGTGTTGAACAGTGAAACGGAGCAATGAGAATTTATCGTGTAAGCGCAGTGTCATTTTTAATCGCTGTTGATAAAACGTGTCCGCGGTAATTAGTCCAGCAAATAATTTCACAGTCGCGAGACGGAGAACGCCGCTAAAAGTCTAACGCTATTTTATTCGCTCCCGGCCCGGAGTTGTATCGCACTCGGTCTTCCACTTTCACTTTCACTTTATTATAATTACTCGCTAACGATATTACAATAAGGTCGAAATGAGGGCTTTGCACGATAAGTCGGTAAGTTCCAGGGGGGCGAAAGCGAAATTATGACACGCCTCGGAAAATTCATTATTTTTTTTATAAAGTACAGATATATTTTTAATTTTATAATAATAAAATTTACGCCAACAGTAACGATGAATGAATGAGAATTTTTTAGAAAGACAAAATTGCAGACTCCGAGAAAAACGGTCTATATTTTACAATAAAAAAATAAAAATCGTAAGAATCAATGAAACTAATTAAAAAAATATTGGAGCATGAATTTCATCGTAAACGTCACAAAATGATATTTTGTCAAATTTTTCGATAAACGATTCACACGATTTATGTTTTATAAAAAAAAAATGTATGCGAACAATAATGATAAATAAATGAGGTACATAAAAAAATCATACGAGGGTACGAAAAATATTAATTGGAAACGGAGTAAATTTTTTGGCTTCGTCCGTTCTACCCTCAGTGAGAGAGTCGTGAGAGATTCTGTACGGAATACGTCGGAAATAAATGTTGTTCATAGTAGATGATTCGCAATGACGTTCGACTCTTGGATTCCAGATCGATAACGACCGCCCACCCGTTTACCGGTATAATTAACCGAGGGTTTGCCGGTAAGCGGTTTCCGGTGTGTAAACTCGTGACCAAACAGACTAGCGCGGGGTTGAGGCAGGAGGTGTGTTTGTCACTGGTTTCCACAACGTAGTAGGGGTGACACACGCACCCCATACATACACGAGGAGCTAGAGCAATCGTCCGCGTTATCAGTGATTGCTTTGGAGTCCTTGGAGCGATTATGAGCGAGCCCGGTGATTTCTGTCGTGTACCCTCGAAACCGCAAAGCTCCACGCCCCCGTGTATCAGCGTGTCTTTCCCTCTCGTCGCTCCTCTCCTCATCGGCCATTCACTATTTTCCACGAGGAATTGCAAATTTTGATTGACGTTCGATAATCTCTGAATTCAGGCCGGTCAGCCTGGATTCGATTATGATCCATCGGGAAAATTGGAAACTGCAGGTACCCGAGAAGAGGGAAGGTGGCGGAGTGGGCAAACTTTCCAGGCTGTTATCACACGAATATTCCTCTCTCACTTTCACCCCGGCTATGCTCGTTCGGGGTGGCCTGCAAAGTGCTTCGGCAAGAGCCGAGCAGCACAGCACAGCACCGGCGGCGCGCGGATATTAAACGGCGACCTGTTGCTTCGTTTCTTCCTCTGATAAATTTCTTTCCGGCGTGGGTGGACGAAAAAAAAATATATAAAAAAATTAACTAAAAAAACACACACACACACATATCTTCGAAGAATAAAGGCCATTAGAGTAATGGAAGAGAACAGGTGAATCCGGAGATAAGAACAATAGCCGAAGCACCGTTATTTTACATAGAACCGTCCATCAATTTATTTATCAATTATCATTTAATGCTAACTCCTTAGAAAAGAACATATATTATACATATTATAGCTGTGATCGTAATAATAATAATAATAATACATAAGTAGTAGGTAATAAATTATGCTGTGTTATCTTTGGGGTGCGGGCGGGGGAAGGAGAAGATATCCGTTTCCTTAGGACAATTTACGCGAGGATATTTTGTTCGCCCGTTTAGCGAAATTCCCATGTCTTCGAGTCGGCAGGGGATTTGTCCAGCTCACGCGGCTGACTCTCGCTAACGCGTCGGTATCGAAAATCGTTTTGTACTTCACCCGTTTCCCAGCGACGACGAGATTAGCTGCTAGATTCCTCGCGCGAAATTACGTATGCATTGGAACTGAGAATCCCGATTTTCCACGATGAAAACGTTCGCGAGAGTCGTCCTACCGTTTAATGCGCTCGCGACGTCTCCACATCGCACAGGCAATCACTCTAATAATCACTCTCGACCCTTCGGGATAAACGAATCACACACTCACACGAGCTCTCACTACATCTCGTTATATGTTATTTGGCTGTTGAGAAACGATATTTTATAGATAAATGCCTTATCAAATATAGAGACCACTGAATCGTCATCGCGAATTATCGATGTTTCACGCAGGAAACGGGCTACCGACGTTCGAATTTTACGTAACATACCCTACATATTAATTGTAAAAAATGATCTCTGGCACGACATAAATAATGGTGTTACTGCGAATGTAAAATGGCACTATCAGGGGGGCGGGGGGAGGAGAGGGGGAGCGGATGAAGAGATGAATAATACCGATAGAAAAGCGTTAAAGTATTTTTTTTTGAATTCGCGGCAGTTGGTGCATGATATTTGGTATTTATAATACAATGACACATTTTCCGATCTTTGTTACTTAACTAACACCGGAATTATATCGAGATCGAGAGCAGAGGCCAACGTAGGGAGGTCTCTTGTGACGGATCTCGTCTCAAAAAACATTCCGAACAATATTATATTTAAATCGAATGTTAAATCGTAAAATGTTTTCTTTTTCTTCATTATTAATCAATAGTCAGTCGTTATTGATTTTTAAAAACGAAATTTTCTCATAGTCTCGCCGGTGGGTCGACTCTGGATTGTCCTTACGTGATAGGTAACGCGACTTATATTCGAACAATTTATTTTTAATTTTTACTTTTTTGTTTATTTTTTGCGTCGGCGGATCGGGATCCCTCGAAATTGTCTTCTTTCTCTCAGACAGATATAAAAAATGGATGTAAAAGGAAAGAAAAACGAGTGGAACAACACGATGATAGAGGATAGAGAAAGATGTAGAGATATACACACATACGTATGAATGGCAAAAGAGCGTTTTTTTTTGTTTCATCTTTTTCTTTAAATTTCTACGCATAATGGTTCTTACGACAATACCTATTTTATTTATATTTATATATACGTCGATCCGCCAACTCTGTATTAATAATTCTCACAGTGAACACGAGATAACTCTCTTTCAACGCGTTTCTTTTTTTTTTCTTCCTCTCTCTTCCCTCCCTCGTCTTTAATGTTTTTCTTTCTCTTCTCATCTTTCACTCAGTACGAGTTTAGTTATTATGATATAAGATGTCGATGCGTTTTGTGCGTTTTAAATCGCGAAGCGAATTCAAAATCGTGACTGCGAGCATCGTCTCGATGTCGCTCTCGCAATAATTCGTTCGATTTGTCCGGGAGTGTCGGGAGTATCGCATCGTCTCCAACAACGATCACGCATAGTCCCGAACACCTCCGGACGCGTTGTGACGTTTCAACGATGGTTTTTCTACGTGAAATGAAGCTTTGCAACAAGAAGATTAATCGCGACGATGATGGATTGACTGACGAAGAGGCACATCTTCACTGATGGTAATGCGATTGTCGCAGCCGTTGAACCCATGTGAGCGTGCTCGTGACGACTGGACGGTTGCTCGGACGCCATGAGATCCTCCCTCGAGGGTTCCGGACAGGGTAGTTCCTCCAGTTTAAGTTCGAAGAGATGCTTTATCGTTCCAAATTTTCCCTCGACAACTTGGACCTAAATGAAATCAAATAAAAATCCAATAAAGCGACAAACTCTTTTTTCCTTTTTCCATTAATGAGAAACTTCGTCAACCAAATACCGATCGATCAAATTTCATCTCAACAATTCTTTGCATTCCTCAACTAATTATTATTTTTTTTTACGAAAAACGCCTTCCGCCCTGAGGAAGCAGAATTCATATCTTTGGCTACGAAAAAAGAAAAAAAAAAAAAAAATTAAATATTTTCCTTACCCGTGGGCCGATTTCGGAGTTCGGTGGTGCATCGTAAAGATCGTAGTCGTCGTAATCCGCAACGTCGTCCATATAGTTGTCCGAGTCTTGGGTAATCCTCGATTTGTCGGAGCCGTATTGTTCTGGATAGAGGATGCGGGAAAAACAAGATTGTCAGTATACGTATATAGTATTATACAAGGTGTAGAATAACTTCGTCGAGGATATAAAGTGTGAAACGTGAGTCCGAAGGCTTCAGCACGGACGGGGATGAAAGCTCTTCGGACAGAGATGAAAAGAGGGTCGGAGGGGTGGGGGGGGGGGGGGGGGGGGGATAAGGAAGTTACTGTAGCTTGTCTCGAGATAAGAAGCTCGAAGCTAGACGGAAAACTGGAAGACTTGGTGGGATAAGAAAATCGCAAAGTCGTTTCTCACCTTGATTGCGCGCGATTTCGAGAGCCTTCCTCTCGGCTTCCTTACTCTCCGCCACTGTCACGTTGTTGTTCTCCATGAAGCAAGTTAGCACCTCGAGGGAGTCGCGGAGCTTCAAGTTCTTAGTCTCGTTTCTCAAGCCCCAGATCCACGCGAGTTTGCAGTCGCATATCAGCTTGTTATCTGTAACAAGAAGAAGCAAAAAAAAAAAAATAAGTGAGATGAGATAGTTCAATTTAATACATAAAATTGTGGAAAACGGTCCGATAATAATTGAGTACGAAGAAAATCGAGTCCTAAAATTTATCTAATTTTTGAAAGTTCATTCGCTCACTTATATTATTTTTTTTTTATTAACTATGTAAAATGAGAAAACGTAAAATTTTTCGAATATATTTTCTCTCGAATTTCGAAGTCTCCGTTCCGTCGAAAGCGATGATTTTTCTCAAGTAAGTTTGAAAATTGATTTTCAAAAAATGATCTTCCTCCATTGTCGTTAGTGAATATTTTACAGAGTACTTAGACTAAAAAAAAAAAGACATAAAAAAAAAAGTTGTGCCCATAACGCCGTAAATATGCAGCGTTACCTGAAAGAGTAATCGCGTACGAATGGAACGAGCGTCCTCGTTAATTCTCTGGTAAAGCTAATCCAGCTCGTTAAAAAAAAAAAAAAAAAACGCCGTGTACATTTTACAAGAGTTTCCTCTCACGAAACATCGCATCTCTTCCGGTGGATTCTGTTCTCGGCGCGAAAAACTCCAATTCACAAGAAAAAAAAAAAAAAAATCCGCACCCTTCGTCGCGCGAAACATGTTTCCGTAAATTTTTTTTTTACCTCGAATTACGCTATCGTTTCGGCTTAGGGCGAAGTTTGAAAGTTCGCACCCTCGCAGTGGGAAATCGGCCGGGACATGCACCCCGCGAAACCGTAATAGAAAAAAAAAAAAAAAGGAAGAAAAATTTACAAGGTTCGCGTAGGGTGGTCGGAGCGATGAATTATTCAGAGGTCGATGAAAGTCGTTCTCGCTGTTATTTTAATTAATTGTTTAATAATACATCCGCGGAGTGCAGCTGCCCGAGGGATGAGGGTTGAGGGGGTTGGTCGGGGATGAAGTACGATCGGTAGATACGGCGTACCGTGGCCGGGACATTGGCCTTTCTCTCACTTCGGTTTACTCCACCCACTCCGGTTCGTTTCCTCTCCGTTCTCTTGCTCGAACTTGCGAACCCTCATGGCGGACCAGAAGTCCCCCGGGCGTTCCCTCGAGGTAGTCAGAAATTCATGCGGTTGTGTCGACTGCCGCGGGACGTGGAACGAAGAGGTGGAACACCGAGCTGGATGGAAAGAGACCATGAAGTCCGGGCCCGTGACCCGGAGCTTCGTAAACTCCGGATTCGTAGGAGAGAATCGCAAGCTTCGCCGGTTCGTTCGCCCTCTCTCGGCCTCTCGCCATCCATCTACTTTTTCCCTTTGCCGCGTTCGTTTCTTTCGCTCAACGAGCCACGATATACCTCGTCCCGGAGCAAAGGTCGCGCAGGTGTGCGCGATCCGGCGAGATTCCGGCGAGCGGAACCGCGACTGATCGCCGACTTCTTGCGTCCTGACGACCCGGGGCTTTTCCGAACGACCTTCTTCTTCCCCCCCCCCCCCCCCCCCGGGATGCCCGAGGGATTTCCTCGGACAGCTATCCGGAGCTTGGCGACGAGCGGAATCCGCGGAGATATCTAATTACACGACCGGATCATTTAATATTTTACCTTGGTTGTTCGACTCGCTCTTTCGGATTCTCGTTATCAGTTATCATTACCACACGGTCGGTCACGATTAGAAACGAATCCTGAATGTGCCGAACGACGAGTTTGTTTAATTTGCAGACCGAAGAAATTAATATTGATAAGCGAATTGCAGGTAAACGAATTAATTCCTGATTCTTACGATAAAAATTTTAAATATTAAATATTAAATTTTAAATATTAAATATTAAACTTTAAATATTAAATATTAAACTTTAAATATTAAATATTAAATTTTAAATATTAAATATTAAATTTTAAATATTAAATTTTAAATATTAAATTTTAAATATTAAATATTAAATATTAAAAGGCGGTGTTTCTTCAATTAATTACATGATCTTTTGAGAAATATAAAAATCAAAAACGTTCAAAATATTTCAACATATATGGAGATCACTTTATAAAAGGTTTCCAATATCAAAGTAAAGCATAATATGAATAAAACTCCTGGTACTTTGATGGTCACTTTGAAACGGAATTTTTTGACAATATACGTATTTTCTCTTCCCAGTTGAATCACTAAATTCTTTTCTTGTGTACTCGATTCAAACAGACCCCCAAAGTCTCCGAAAGTTTTTAGGGTCGCAGCGAAAAGAAAAAAACCACTCGTTATGAAAAAAAAAAAAAAAAAAAAAAAAAATCACTCCAGCAGCGTTGAGTTTGTTGATAAAGGACGATGGTGGAGCCGAGGGGATTGATTTACACGCTTCGCGAGCGTTTGAGAAAAGTTTTCCCGGCAAATAAACGCCGTTTAAGAGCTTGAAAGACAAAGCCTCGTGAAGTGGATATCGCCTCGATGGGACTCTCGGACTCTCCGAAACTCGGACTCTCCATTCTATTTTACTTTTAACTCAAAGGGAAATTGTCGCTTCTCGAATCGTCAGAAGTATCCGACGGGTCGCGGGAGGGGTCGCGAGGCGAGTTCTCGTATTTTATTTATCACGACGTAACACAGCCGGAAGTGTTATGCGCAAAGGTGTATAAGGTCGATGGTTCCGACAGACCGAGCGGGTGTCGGGTTTCCTTTCAATTTTCCCACTCTCGAATGAGGGCCCGAGGGAGCCTCGACGATACCCGCCACCGGTGTGGATCCCCGAGAATATGAAATATGCAGAGATTCGCGAGAATGCAGAGATTGTCGCGCGTCCGAATGAGCTCGAGTTTCGGGCGGGGGGGGGGGGGGGGGGGCGGCGACCGGTAAAACTCGGGTTCACCCTCGACGTGGAAAATCGTCGCGGAGGAAGCATAAGGGGAAAATAAGGGAGAACGAAAGTGGCGGGACGATCATTTATGTACGATACAATTTTGTCCGGAGCATCCCTGTCGCACGGTAAAATCCCCAAACGATTCTTTATCCGAGCCACTCTATGGACGATACAACGATGAAACGGAGATTCCTGGAGCGAGGGTGAAAAAAAAAAAAAAAAAACACAAAAAAACACAAAAAAACAAAAGAACAAAAAAAAATCGTTTCTTTTCTTCCCAAAGCGAATGAGGGAAGATTGACGTATTCCATACGATAAAGGCAATAAACTTTTTTACGCATCGCGCGTGTGTGTTTCTCTCGCTTATGCGCCAGGTGTACCCGCTTCGTACCCTCAGGATTCCACGCTGTTCGTCGATATCGTCGTCATCGTACATTCGGCTCTCTCCATTCTCGCGGTTTCGGATGCTCCGTTTCGGTGCGGAATGACGGGAATAAAGTGGCGAGCTCGCGGGACAGAGAATATTCTACGTTGAGAAGCATGATCCGAGGAGTGACGAGGAAACAGGGGCGAAAGCTACTCGCTCCGGATTGTGTGTTTTCCTGCAGACGGATGAGTGCCTCTATTATTTTATCCGCCTCTTTTTGCCCCGCCATGCACTTTCACGGTGTGCCGAAAAAGCCGGGGGAAAAAAAAAAACAAAAAAAAAAAGTTACTGCAGAGAGCAGGAAACTTGCCGCAATAATGCTCATTGTTCCGTTCGTTTTGTGCTACGAACAAAAGTGGAAAATTTACGGTAATGAGAAAATAATTGCAATTTCTGGGTAATATGGATTGGCTTTCGTGCGTTTTATCGGACGATCGATTGCTTATCGTTTTTCTATGCCGATATTGTGTAGCGTGAAGATTTCGTTGAATTTCTCGATTTTACTGATGCGCCGTGGCAAAAACGGGATATTTTATTTTTGAACGTTTCTCCATCGAAATTATGTCAACCGTATGACATTGTCGGTCCTTGATCCGCTTGATGTTGTACAGACATGGTGCGGCATGTACGAGAATAGGGTCCGAAGGGGACGCTGAACCTTCCTGTTTAACCGAGCGCAGTGGACGATTTTTTTTTTTTTTTATTTTCGTACATTTTCAATTGAAATTCGATTGCACACCTGAGCGTTGAGAATCCACACCGAAACAAAGCTGTGTCTGCACAGTAAAAAAAAAAAAATCACTTCGTAAAGAGGAAATGCACAATTTCTTCAAAATAATTTTGTGGAATAAGCGACAATTTTTTTTTACGATTTTTTTTTTTTTATTTCCAGTCTCATTGACATTTCAATTTGTAGCTCTGTTAGTAAGACAAAATTAACGAATAAAAGGGCTGAGGGACTTTGGCAACGATAATAGAATTACATGCGATAATGCGAATAATTAAATTTATCGTTACTAACCAATTAAAAAAATTCCGGACTTTAATCGATAAGTCGTAATAAGAACAAATTTTTTTTTCTGTAGAAGCAAAAAAAAAAACAGCGTCTCCCTGAAGGTATCGTGAAAGATTTTCTTTCCTTCCTCCGCGCGGGCATTCGCAGTCCGCGCGAAGGTGCGCGGAGATATTTTTCCAGGTGCGAAAGAGAGTAGAAAGTTTCCGATACCGAGGCTAGACAGTAGAATCCGCAGAGCGACACGTGAGAAACCCTCGACCCAGATCGTATCAATCACCGGAATATAATCGACATTCCCCGTAGAAAATCGATCACGGTTCGCCTCAGTTCAGCCTCCGAATTTATCGAGTGAGACGTTTTGGGCGAATCGTTATCGAATAGCCGAATGCCAGTTCGATATCCGTGTACACACCACCGGAAGCGATAGCCACGAGGCTAAATTGGGATCCACGTCGGTCCGGGGCGAGTTGAAACACCGCGTTAAAAATGGACTACTCTTGACAATTTTTTTTTGTTTTTTTTTTTTTTTTCTTTTTTTCACGCCTGAAAAAAAAAGTTTCATTTCGAACGACGGAACGTCTGTCCCCGTTCTACCCGTATCGAAAACATTGGTTTTGCGCGAGAGGATGGCATCGATACGAGGTAAAATGCACTTTTCAAAAGCCAGGCGCAACCCTCGGGGCTGAAAGGTACGACCGGGGCGTTCAGAGAGATCGAGAACGTGGTGGATAGAAACGAAGTGGCGGAGGAGAGAGAACCGGCGAGATGAGCGGAGCGGAGGGTGGGCCGGTGGGTGGAAGAGGGTCGAGAGAGTATGTCGAACGAGAGAAAACAAAAACGAGTGGTATATGCGAAAGCGCGCAGCCGAGTGACTCTCGAAAGCCAGCGATCCGTTGGTAACAGCGGCAACACAACGCGGCAGCCGACGAGAGCTTTCTCGTTTGGCGGAGGTCGACGTAACGAGAGAGGGTGTGTTCACCGAGAGTCGAAGGGAGACCGGCGGACGGGAAGACGAGTGCAATGTGTCGATGTCTCTCGTTGCACCGATTGGCAAACCCAACGGCGATGGTTTGCTTTTTTTCTTTTTTTTTTTTTTTCTTTTCCCTCGATTCAATCATTGTGCGGTTCGGGGGAAACCGGCGGTTAACTCGGCTAAAGGCTTTTCGCGGGAGCAAGGATACACCGCAATATGGAACGAGGTATAGAGCGGCTTGAGAGGACATTGGGGGGGGGGGGGGGGGGGGGGTGACAGGCTGGTTAGAACGTAAAAATCCGGAAAACGAGGGAGAAAAAAAGAAATTAGGTATTTTATTAGTGGTGACGAGACGCGAGAGCGAGACTTTCTTCGAGGGTAAAAAATTTGAGCGTTTTTCGAGTGATGGGGAAAATTATTTTTTTTGGGTTTTGGGATATTTGGATAATATTTTTATGGATTATTATTGTTTTTTTTTGTTTTGTGTACTCGGCGTAGGTTGGAGATGTTGGAAGTCGGAGAATAATCGTGGTGTCTCGTTCACCGTTTTCCGGAGGAAGCGTGGAGAATGGAATTTTTTGCTGGGTCGACGAGACGACGAATTCTGTATGGGACATGCCCCGAGATTAGCGATTCAATGAAGAAAAGTATAACGCTGATAGGGGTTGAACTCGATGGCGAGGAATCGTGACCAGAGAGACGCACAAAATTTGGCGAATGAGGATGGATTTTATTTCACCTCATTTGTTCGCTATCTCGCGCAGTTCTCCGTTTCTCATTCTTATATATTACGCCATCTCCAAGTTGGTTTTCTCGGAGGTAATTTCGGGGGTGGTAGAACAAATTGTCTTAGACTCGGAGTCGCCGTCTGGGCTACGAGACGACCGGAAGCAAGCCATCTCTCTATTTTTAGCCTTCGCTTCTTGTTTCCTCCGCATATATCACGTCTCTATGATCCTGAGGGGAGAAAAATGATTCGCTTCCCTAACACACCGTGTGAATAAATGCGCTCACCGATGTTTTTCCTCGGCGCAATAAATTACTCGGTTGCCAAATAATTAATCCCTACGACCAAAAAATTAATTAATCAAATTTCTTTCTATTTCAATCGAATAAGAGAAAAAATGACGATAAGATGTTGTTGCGACGACAGAGTTAAATTTTTTTTCCGTGACGACGTTTCTGCCTCAAAACAAAGAATTCAAATTGGAATCACCGCCATTAAAAATTGTATCGCTTTATAAATTTCCTTTTTCTCAAACCAGAAGTGGCTTCGAAGTCGAATGTGTTTAATAAATAAAAATTTTCTCGGTCAAGCCGCAGTCTAAAATCTTGAGCCAGTCCTCGTCAGTGCAAGATCGCCGGCTCTGCAGACACCATCCGAAGCACCGATGGCTTTTTGTTGTACGACAGACAGTCTGGAGCCAGCGACGTGTCGTTTTTCCAGACGAAAACCCCCCCTGGAGTTTCGAGTCGCGGAACGATTTTTTTCCTTGCACCTCATCCGCTCTTTCGACCTCCGCTCTTTCGACATCCGGCGACCGAGCCGAACTCGCAGGTGCAAAAACTCGACGGCAAGACAGCCGCAACAAGCCTACAGATCCCGAAACGCGACGTCGAGGTGAATAAGCATCGCGAGGCCGAAGGGACGAAGCAGGAAGGGGTGTAACCGGCAGGGATCCAGACTACCACGCCTTCGTCCCTAAAATTTCATCCCCTGAATGATTAAAACCTAATATAAGGACACGCCTACCGGCTATGCGAGGGCTGAAGAGAGCGCCCCACCGGTGAGTCCCGGACTGATTCCGGCTGCACCCACAACGCGTTCCATAAGCCTCTTCGCCGTCGGCGACCTCCGCAAACATCGACGCCGCTCAAGCTTCGTCCCTTGCGCGCCCAACAGCCGCTCGAATCGCTCCTCTCCCGGTCCTGGATGCTGAATTTTCACAGTCACTGGCTCCAATTTCATTTCACGACCTCATCGTCTAGCTACTATAACTCTCACTCGCTTTCGCCCTCCACCCCAATCGCAACCCCTCCCCGTCCACCCCTCACCCTCACACCGGCTCCGTCCTCTTCATGCGCGCTACTGTGTGCTTCTGCATTTTTTTTTTCTTCTTTCTCCTCGTCACCACCCTCCCCCTCCGCCCCCGACCTCCAAACAGGTTCGCGCCCTCCTCGTCGAATCAACCAACCCCCGTTGCTGCCGCGACCCGCTCTCTATCTGGTCCGTTGGATAATTTTATTTCGTCGAAGCCCGTGCTTCCGATAAAAGCGCAAACTCGATGGTGCGGTTCTACGGTTGTGGGGGGGGGGGGGGGGGGGGCGAGGGAGGAGAGGAGGGCAGCACGGATTACCAAAACTCTCTCATTCTCGCGAACGGAAATTGATCGCAGTCATTAGGGTAATGAGTCGGTGGTACCTGGACCGTGCGGTCAGTGGATTGCTGCCATGTTAGCCTATCGGTTGAAAAAAATTGCTAATAAAAGGAGAATGCCGCGTTGATGGTTGTGGATCGACAGATATGGGGGGTGAGGTGGGGTGGCAAGGGGGGGTGGGGTGAGGTGGACTAGAATCCGTTTCATCATCGAAATTGTTACTGGGCGTTGGTTCAAATGAAAGGACCGTGCTATGGATTGGTTTCCGTTCGCGGATCCGATCTTTCATTTTCATTTTTCAAGTCCCGACTGCCCTCAGGACAAAACGCGAGTTGTGCATTTCACTGCGATCGCGGTGTCGCATCGATCAGCTAATTTTCAATAAGGATCCCTTCTTTCGTTGGCTGCATTTCGCTGTGTTATTTCTAAACTGTTACGAATATTACGGAATTTACAACCTCGTTGTATGGAATGGGATTTTATTTGTATTGTATCAGAATTTTTATAATTTTATCTCAAACGCGAATGAAATACGCGCGTATGAAAATTGTGTTATCACGAATATCATACAAATGATACTGTTTTTAATGAGAGTCTCGTTCCGTCCCATGATACGGCTATGACGGAGATTCTACAAGCCAGGAACTTTCTCTCTGTAAAACTAACGATAATCGTGATACCTGAATCGTACATGCATGAATCTTCGTGTTAATTTTATGAATTTTCAAACAGAAATTCACGACAATTGTACGATACATTTTTGTTTTTTTCATTATTAATTTTTTTCTTGATCCATGTTTTTTTTTTGCAGTAACGCAAATCAACGCTATTGCCGTGTTCGAGAACAGGTTATCGTCTTACGGTCCTCGTTGGTCTCAGGGGGGTTTTGTCGTAATTTTGTTTTGCTCTTTTAATTTTCGCCTTCCACCCTCCCGGTCACGTGTCGGTTGAATGTTGTCAGGAACACACAGTCGCAACGTGAGCCTCGAAGGTTTTGTACCTATATCAACCTTTCATGGTTGATACTCTTCTGTATACTCAGCACCGAGAAGGCACTTACGTTCCATGTAATTACGTTAATAGCCGCCCCTGCTGCCGCATGATAATTATGTGCTACGAGTATGTACGCGGCTGGTTCTCAGGGCTTGGCTCATACTTGCGTTACTACAGTGGTAAAGTAAATTATCGCACACTGTACAAACCCCGCTGTTCTTTGTACCGTGCATTGATCCTAGCATGCCAAGACCAAACCCCATACGAAGGGATTTCCTCGGCACCTTGACACGAAAATCAAGTCTCTTTCTCCGTCCGCAATTTAATTAGTGACACGATAACGACTCGCGTACGGTATTTTTTTTTTTTAAAGGTCTCCGACATGTTTCTTTTTTTTTTTTTTTAATCTCTACTCTTGTTGGCGACCATCCGTGCTGACCGTACTGGAAATTTTGGTTGTTCTTTTATTTTGGCTATTTGGTTACTTCAGTTACCGTCACATCTGTGGGTTCAATTTTTTTTTTTTTTTTTTTTTTTTTTTTTTTTTCGGTACATGTAGACTCGAATTTTTTGGTTCGCCGTGGATTTTATTCTATGTTCTTGCTGTACGAGGCTAAGTGCCAAAAATCCGGTTCTAATCGAATAATTAATTGAATCGTTAGGAATAGTCTATAGGGAAAGGTTAGCTTCAGGATAAAAAAAAATGGCGGTTCACGAGTTCTCCGACACAGTCGGTCGGAGTGTGTTTTTTCGTCGACCGATTAAGATTCAAAAAAGTTCATCGGGAACGACGTCACCTGGTAAATCGGATTGTTTTTTGCCCGGTTGATTTCCGCGTCTCTCACTTAAACTTTTTACGATTCTTACGGATCGTGAAGCTCTGGCGCTTCATTGTTTCCCGCTCGTGATTCTCCTTCTTATCCTGGCAAGATTCCGTGGCTGAACTCGGATCCGACCGCGACCGTACCGGAAACCGGTATCGACGAATGCCTCCGCGAAAGGAGTCGGACGGAGGGGTCGGAGAATTATTAGCAATCGAGGGAAATTCTCAGCGTCTACTCCGCCCACCGCGAACCCCAACGAAATTTATTCCTGACGGCAATTTTGCCGGGTTCGCCACGGGCTAATCATTCCCCGTCGTTCCTCCCGAGTGACAAACGTTATTTCCGTCGTGGCATCGGAACCGCAAAACTTCGCGACCCCGAAGAACGATTACATTTCGTCAGAGTGAAATGAAATTTCTTTTCCGCTCTCCGACATGCCGCGCTCGGCTCAAGTGGAAGATTCCTCGCGAAGGGAGGACGCGACGCGCAACCGGAAGTACCGGCGGAAGGAAGAAAGGACAGCGAAAGAAAAGGCGGACAAAAAAAAAAAAAAAAAGCCGGAAAGAGCCGAGAGTTTTGAGTGGTCCATCGCACTACTTCCGTCTTCATTCCTTGCCTATCCCGCGCGACCCTCGCGTCTCTCACCCCCTCGTTCCATCGTCTGATACTTTATTCAACCCCCGGCGCTGTCGGACGACCGAGAGCGCGCCACCTCCGAAAAGTCAGCCTCTAAAAGCCAAACTCACTTACCCAGAAACTTCCCCGTCTCTCTCGTAACCCCAATTCGGAGAACACAGAGAGACCGCCGGCTCGAAACACACCCTTGTTTTATTTCTCTCGCGCCTCGGATGCACGCGCCCTTGCAGTCCAAACGTACAGCGAGCTACGCTGAATGAAAGTGTGATTCGGTGAGGCTCGCAGTGTCGTCCTCGGGTACGAACTAACTTTTCTCTTACGTAGGAGCGAGTTGGAAGGAAAAAAAAAAAAAAAAAAAAAAAAAAAAAAAATGGATGATTCAACTTGGCTTTCGAGTCTCGTTCCCGTTCGTCCCTGAACTGCACGTGGCCCACTCCATCCGCCCTTCGATATCGGGAGGGATGACTCGAAATCCGAGCCACCCCTTGTTTGCACCGCAAGATACCGAACTCGAGCAATTTCGGGCCACAAAGGGAACGCTACGAGAGGTTGGATAGCGGAAGAAGAAAGGGACGGAACGACGAGAGTGCTATCGGCAACGCTAGCGGGATCCTTCCGAGGCCCCCGACGACGATTTACCCTGCGTCCCATACATATTGACGATCGTAAGTCATCCCGAGTCTTCCGGATATCAGCGATCCTTCACCCGATTTTCCAAGCGAATTCTTGGCCGATAACCGAGCTGTTCGAAAGAGTAAAAAAAAAAAAAAAAAAAAAAAAAAAAAACGAAGGGGAATCCGCTTCGCGATAGACTCGTGGTAGATGTCTGTGTTCCCTTTGACTGCCGCAGATCCAACCAGGATAGCATTTAGCAAACATCCCTCGGGCGAATAGGCAGATAATGTCCGCACTGGTTGCCGGAAAATTCGAGACACGTGTGTCAGCATTTTTCGACGATTTCACCAGAATCGAATGCGGTGAATCGCACGAATTCACATCGTCACCGACTTGTCAACTCGCAGTCTAATCACCGAGTTCCGATACGACGCGATATCCATCCCGAGATCAATGGCGGACACGACCTTTTCCATCCGGACGTGGCCGTTGCGCACTCGGGCGATCATAAACGGGGTCGTTTAATAACGAGCGGTCATTTTTCCATGTATCGCAAATAGATTGCCCTGAAAGCGTCGGCGACTTTCTAGTCTGCATTTTACGTTTTATTTCCAGACGACGATTTGCGGTCTACACATGCACACTCTACATATCCCTTTCACCTCGGCGTTCCTCTCTCTATAATACGCCGATCGTTATTTTACAGTCATTTGAGTTCTTACGACGCTTCGCCGCACCGTTCCATTGTACGCCGCGCATTGCACACTTGAACGTCTCGCTCGAGCGTGTGTTTCATACCCCGCGTATGTTTCAATGCATTCTGTATAAATATACCTGAATATATACATGTATATATAAATATAAGTTTCCGAGTATTCCGACCTATAATACGTGTACAGCGATTCTGTAGCCGGCTCATGTCGGAGACGGGTTGTACCGGCGCACTCCTCCGCATAATCTTTCCCCACCTCGCCCGACGCTTGTGCAACCTGCAGTCGAGGAGTCCGTCGAGAACCCGCACGCCCGCTCGGTGGTCGTTATGTGTGGTTACATGCAAATTGCGCTAAAGTATACCCGGTGCAACGCCGTGCCGCTCTCAGACTCGGCTGGCTACAGTGGCAGGGTTGAAGGAGGGAGAGGAACGCCGAGTGTCTCGCCCTCCCTCAGGGTTTATATCCGTGCCCTTCTCCATCTCTACCCCTTGCTTTTCCAGCTTGCATTGCGCCATCGTGGCCAAAAGCCGTCGGGTTTATTCCGTACACCGAGCCACGTCTGTCCTTAAGAGAAAATTCCTATTTAATTATCTTCCTTTCCGCTCCTTCGGGGTATTCCGGGACCTCGGAGAATTCCGGTTCCGATGCGATACGGACTCGCGAAGAAAGCCGGAAGAGACGGTGCGGATATCGAGGGGTATTGTACGAGTGGATTAATCAAGACCGTTCTCCTTACTGGCCCGATGCGTACCGACTTATTAGCTTAGGGCATCGCGTCGGAGAACGATGTTCGCGGGCTTTTTTCCTACGGCACACGGGACGTCCTCGGATGACTCCTGCGAGGTCCGTCGAGGGTAGATCGAGGGGGAAACGAGATAGGCAAATAGGAGACTCATATTTCATACTATTATTTGGTCATTTAATAAAGTGCCTCTAATGGATTGGGTGCTGAGTCGGGACGATTCGCTGCGCAGTCCGAGGGCTCGGGTTGGCGCTTCGCAGCATCGACTCTTACCCTCTCCGCGATGGCCGGGTGAATCATCCCCCGATGAACTATAGCTGTTCCGTGCGAATTTTACTTGCCGCCGATGCGTATATCTTGTTCGACGTATCTCAAAGGGCAAAGTTCTCGGTTGCATCGCAATACCGCAGACTCAATGGAAAACTACTTTGCGGAGATGGGGAGGAAGACCGACTGAGGTGACGAACTCTCTCGTAAAGGTAGGCGAGCGGTGTTCGCGATAGACTCGTTGGTAAACCTCGACGAGTTTTCCCAGGATATACTCCGACGTTACTTAGGTGAGGTATAAGTCGAGGAGAGACGGTTTATCGCGGATCTCAGTGGTACAGCGCGTAAAGTAGAAATCTCTCCGAGAAGCTTTAAACAGGGAAGCTTCGCAAACTTCGGCTGGTTGATAGAACCGAACAACCTCGGCCAACGTTATCTTTCACGGAGGCGGCAAGGAAAATTGTTTGGTGAGTATCCGTACTGGTGGGTTCCGAAAGTTATTCGACGTATATATGAGTCGAGTCGAGACACATCGGTTGAAAGGACCAAGTCGAACTCCTGCAACGAATTAACACGGACTCGCCTTAAGACGAATCACACCTTGGCGATGGTCGCGGACAAATTAGGGGCGTGAAGTTTTTAAACGAGCTTACGAGATTACCGAAACAACTCGGAGCATTCGTTTCGAGTGGTAATTTTTTTTTCTTCAAATACTGGAATAATTCGAATGCGATAAAGTGCGAAGAGATAAAACCACGAATTAACTCCTTGATTCGCCCGGATGGCAACAATGTCGGGTAAAAAGCTTGATTCGCAAACTCTGCGTTATTGTTTATTCGCTACAGACAATTACGCATACGTAGTAATAAATTTTGCCGCTGACGATAGAATTTTTGAAGATGTCTTGTTACTCGGAAGGAATCGGAATGAGGCACTTCAGGCGCTTAAAGTCGTTTTCAGGATCGTTTAAACTTTAATCCGAGGATGGAAATAAAAATCACCGAAGAAGAATAGCGAAACGCTCAGCCACGTTCCGTATGTCGGGGATTCGGATGAAGAATGAAAGAGCTGCAGGGCAGGAGGGTTGGGCTGGCAAAGCTGTGTATGAGAAAGCGTATGCTGTTTGCGCGAATGGAGAGCGAGGCAGGGCGAGAAAGCCGCTGGAGAACGGGGAGAGAGTCGGCCGGGAACGGAGAGATATAGGTAATTGAGGGTTGCCGGTCGCCCTCCCGGCCTAAGGGATGTTTTGGTTTCATCACGAAGTGCGTGGCGTAGGTATAGAGCGATACGGTACGAGGTTGAGTCGCTTTCACCGGTGGTTATAACCCTCTCTCGCTTATGTAGGGTACATTCCGTGGTGTTTTCTTCTTGGTTTCTCCGCGATTACCAGGCAGCCTTTTCCTCCCTCGCTCACTCACACGACGACCGTCAATTTCAATGTGCACATATTCAAACTCCCCGCCTTATCCCTCGTTCCTTTTCGCCCCCCCCCCCCCCTTTCCCTCCGACTCTCGTCGCTTTATGTATCCTTATGAAATAATCATGAAATTATTAGCCCGGGGCACTTGGGCGTTCGCCCCTCTTCCTCTTGTTTCCCTCCGCTCGCGTTCGCCTGTTACTGGCAGCGTTTCAAAATAATCCACTGGTTTTCAGCGCGTTCGTCCGTTAGCCTACACTCCTCGCTTCCGCTCACGTGTGTTTCAACCCCGACGCTTTTTCGACCCCCGTCACCGGATATGCCACAGCCGAATGGCAACGCGCGTACCCTCGGTCATCGCTCTCTCTCTTTCAACCCGCCAATCTCCCCGGTTGACTCGCTACAATTTTCCTCCCGCGTTAACGAAACCTCCATTTTCGCAACCGGTAAACTCGAGCTCGGTTTCCGTTATTACGATAATAACGGGTGGGTTATAGTCGTTGTTGGAAAATTGAAATTTCGCGAGTAGTTCCTCGATATAACTACGAGCTTGCCGGCGTTGTTCGGTCTGGGTGGAGAACGGTGAACACCCTCGTCTAGCGTACCGGCAGGGATCTGTGTCGGATGAAAGTTTGACGGGCAAACGGGCGGGAAAGGGGTTTTTGGTGGTGAGAAATTTTCGGCACTGGTCTCCGTACCCAAACTCATCGGACGTCCGTATTACTGGTTCAAGCTTTTGCCACCCCACTTGTTCTCCCGCGAACGTTGGCTCTTTATCATCCGGAGGGTCCTTACTGACTCTAGACCGTTGACCAGCAACAGCCGGCGCATGGCAGGCGATCCATCATAATCCTTGGCGCGGTCCGTGTGTGCGATATTCGCGGGAATCGATCCTTCGGATCATAACTGTACGGGAACGCGTTGTTTATCCGGATAATGCGGACTACTGCGACGGCGAAGACGGGGGAGCTTGCAGCACGCGAGATAATGTTCCTTCTTCATCATCGTCCGAGGATTCGTCGGATTAGCGCCAGGAAGGGCTTGTCTACCGCCAGGAGCAGAGTGCAGAGAGAGAGAGAGAGAGAGAGAGAGAGAGAGAGAGAGAGAGAGAGAGAGAGAGAGAAGGGAAGAGAGCGGGAGCTGGGGAATAGAATAAGTCGAGAAATGCTCGGGTTACTCGACCTCTCTGCTTGAGTTTACCGAACTTCGTCATAACCGTCTCGTCTTTCGGAATTTCCCGGGGAAGAGCTTGAGTTACATCGTGAAATACGTCAGTGAGGGATCAAGATTTGGAGCAATTTGTGAACCAGTTTAGGAAGCATGTGTTGACAGTAAATTTAGGAAATTTGTATTACGTGGATCTACCGAACCGTTAATCGTGTGGGTCAATGAAATCCAATGTGAGTTCGTAAAAACATTGTCAACCGAGTGTTTCCAACACATTTTCTCAACTGATCCAATGATAAAGATTCTTCCCTGAGCTTTCGCGTTGATAGTTCTCCTTGAAGACTCCGATGCTAAAATCGAGCGGAACTTTGGTGCGGTCATGATGGATCTGCGACGAATCAACCACAGACAAGATCCGTTACATCGCCAACAGCTCGTTCACAGTTGTAACTATCTGTGTACGGTTTCCAGTCTCATCCGCTCGTTACGTCGACTATATAATGTGATTTACCGTCGTTAATAAACGTTAACACATAGTCCGAGAGGGTCGGTGTTTGCTCGGGGTGTGACACGGGGCTTTCCCGTCGGGTAGTTTCCACGGTGCGGTGCGGAACGTGACGGGTGACTCGGACACAAAGCGAGCTCACGGTTACCGGTGTCTCTTCTCTGCGAACCCCTTTACTCTCTTCTTCTCCGGGTAACGCTTGCCTTCGAGATTACACGAGGAGAGCCAGAA